>JAMFTS010000040.1:0-187168 GCA_028095005.1 Rhynchospora pubera
GAGTTAGTGGCGAGACCCACCTCGGCGGCAATATCTACCCACATGGATTCCGTCCTCAACAAAATCGTCGACGAGTTCAACAATTTGATTGTTACCTCGACGGGGGGACTCCCTGCTGCTCATCCCTAATTCGTTTTAGAAAATTGAGGTGCTGCTAATTAAATGGGAACAATTTCTTTGAAAAAAAAATTATTGTATGAAGAGATCAGTGTTTGAGTTGTTTTCTTCTCTATTTATCCTAGCACTACTGCTATCACATTGAAATGCTGACAGATAGTCTTTTCTTATAGCTTCAAAGTCTTTGTAATTGGCGATGGTCTTAGTACTTGCTGATATATTTTGTCTCATATAAAGTATTCAGAAATTATACTGTATAATGGTAAGTAACACCTTTTTCTTATTAATGAAGATAATTGAGTAGTTGATGTTATGCAGGCGTTCAAGAAATGACACACTGTTATATATAGAAAAAAATCTCAAAGTGGGTCTTGGCTATTTGAGAGTAACAGGAGAACAATTATAGATGATCCATTCATTCGCAATTATATTGAAGATCTGTTAACAATATCAGGGTGCAAGTCTTGCTCAAGCTAATCAAAACATACATCAGGATCAGAATTCATTTTATTTCAAAGGTGATAAATTTTGCTTTTCTTCGACTTAATTTACTTGGTAAAAACATGCTAAGTTTCAGATAAAAAAGGAATTAGCTTTTCATCATTGTTGTTAGTTTTGTAGATTATGTAGAGTTTTGGTGTTATCATGTTGACATGGTATTGATTTGGTTTAGTTTTATTAGAATGCTTTGGCAATATTACAATTGTGTGTTTAGGAACTGAATGTGCATAAGAAGGATGCTTAGAAAGATTTAGTTCTGTTTCCCGTTGATGCTTATAACAAGAGCCAGGCTCACATCGATCAGGCTAACTAGCTCTTGGAACGCAATGACATGTATTTACTGCAATAGACAAGCGGAATGCCCAACTTAAGTCCCTCCACCAGACAATTTCGAATAAAGTGCGCTGAGAGAATAGAGCAAGCTCTTGGCCTTCAGTTCATTTGCACAGTGGTTTTGTCCTGGTGTAAAAACGGCCAGGTGGATGGCCTTCTTTTGCAATTTGGCTGTTTTATGGTAATTATTAGTGTTTCCAGTTTTATTTGTTTTCCAAAGTAATAATTCATCTCATCGTTCAAAAGGGACGGTGCTTGCCATAATGATAGTGCAACTGCAAATATTTGTTTGAAGTCACCTGATTGCAATTGCTTTTGGAATTGTTTAGATTCTATATCTCTATAATCTCGATGCATTTTCAATTGTAGAGCATTTAGTTTCCCTGGTCATGTGAATTAATATGTATGAAATAATTTTAGAGCATTTTCAATTCTATATCTCTGTAATATGTTAGAAGGTGATGGTCTCTGTCAATTTCAGAACAATTGTTGTAGTTTCTTTTCTTTTTTATGTCTATAAAATCTAAGGTAATTCAAGGATGGTTGGAAGGGTTCAACTTTTAGCTATTTTTTTTCCTAAATTTATATCTTCTTTTGTTCAATATGATAATTGATAACTCAAAATTAATATTGTGAATATTAATTAATAAACTACTTCTTTTCCTCATTCTTTTCTCTACGTGGAAGTTAATAAAATTTAGGAAAATGTCACATGATAATTTCTTCTCAATTCGCTCTCTTTATTTATATGGGCATATTGGTAAGTTCTATTGTTTTGCTTTCTGACAGCCACTAAGGATCCTCTTTTTTATTCATGTCTAATGGTGAGTTCTATTTCTTAGGTCCATATGTTTTTGGCTTGCTCTTTGAGATTTATTTTTTAATATTGACAGGTGGAGGAGTTCCAGAGTCAAAAAGAGCATTTCAATTAAGCAAGCTATTTTAAGTGTGAACGTATAGCCTTTGCAGATACCTTTTCTTTTCAAGCTTCTTTCTGCATTATTTAACTCAGGATGTGTTACAATACTGACATATGCAGATTCATTTCTATTTATTTGAATAAGCTAGCTTACATTATTTGATTATGAAATGTGTACAAGCATTCTTGATTCTGATTCACTGGACTTTGCTTAGTTAGCTTTACTTGATTCAGTTTTCACTTCAGTTGCAACATATTATTACTTGAACAAAACTTTGAATTCTTTACTGTTTTATGGGGCAACTGTGTAGGTGGTTCGTGGCCATACACCTATTAGAGAACCGCTTAATTGGTACAACTGTTCATGTTCAATTTTATGATCCTTAGTGACAAATAGTTTTGGAGATGAGCAATAATTGTTGTTTGAAACAGGAACCAGTTACAGCTGTCCCGTTTTATAAAACTATGCTTTCTTTTCAGTAAAAAATTGAGTGGTTCCCAGGATCATTTATTTTATGTTTATAACATAAACATGTCCGGCAATCTTAATTTTAATATTAGTGGTTTTTAAAATTAAAAACATCGCACACAATTCATAAGACTTAATGACAAATTATTAGTAATTTTTAAAATTGATGAAATACAAAAAAATTCGCTAAGACGCGGCGAAGCCGCGTTTCTTCACCTAGTTATTAATAAGTTATAACACTTTAATTGGTGCATGTGTTAAGGAAGGAGAGATTGAGAAGGCATTAAATTTGAAAGATGAAATGATGTCGTATCGTGAAAGGGTTTTGTTTGAAGGGAGAATTAAACAGTGCATTGGATTTGTTTTCGCCTTTTCGGCAATCCATGAATCTGGTGATGCACCAAATAAGGTTACCTTCTGTTCTCAGTTTAGATTGAAGGCTGTTTTAAATTAGGAAATTCTGAAAAAGCCCATGAGCTTTATTTGAAGATGAAAGAGATGGGTATAGCACCATCTGTTTTCAATCTCAACACAGTTATGAGGTGCTTATTGAAGGTAGATAAATTTCTTTTTTTTTTTTTTGAAGGTAGGTAGACGATTGTCTCCCTACAATATCATTGAACCAGTAAAAATTGGTACAAACAAATTACAGAAAAAGAAGAAAGAGAAGCAATTTACAGTGAAGCACTAAGACTATGAAACAGCAACAAATCAATATAACGTGACTAAAACTACCTATTAGTACTAGCACTAACAGTATGAGATCCAAACTTTATTGTCCTGAATCGTCCTCCTGATCTCCTCGTCTGCATCCGGCGATACTCCTTCGAATATCACAGTGTATCTCATCTTCCATATGGAAGGTAGATAAATTTAATGAGGCATAGAGCTTGTTTGAGGAGGAAGTACAAGTAGGAATTCCTAACGTAATATCTTTTAACATTTTGCTTCACTGGCTGTGCCAAAAGAGTAAAATTGAAGAGGCCAATAATTTGTGGGCTCAGATGCTAAGTTGCAACTTGAAACCCAGTGTTGTTTCTTACAATACTTTAATTTACGGCCTTTGTAAGAGGGAAAATATAAAATCAGCGATGGCTTTATATTCTGAAATGCGCCAAAAAGGCTTAACACCAAGAGCTATAACTTACAGCACCCTCATGAATTATTATGCAAAGAAAAATGAATTTCATAAAGATCGCAACCTGTTTAAAGAAATGCAACTGCTAGGCATACCTTGTAATGAGTTCATATACAACACTCTGATCAATGGGCTCTCCATTTCTGGCTGCATGTCAGAGGTGAATGAGATGTTATCTGATCAATGGAACCAGCGCTCAAGCTGTTTGATGAAATATCTGCTCAAGGAATCCCATGCGACACAGCCTTATACACTTCTCTAATACATGAGTTGTTCAAATCAGGCGATGAAAAACTTGCATTTGAGCTGTACAATCAGATGATTGAAAATGGGAATTTGCCTGAAGCCTGATGTAATTACCTTTACTGTCTTGACACACGGGCTGTGCAGGAATGAGCAAAGGGAAAGGGAAAGCGCCAAGAAGGTTCTAGGAGAAATGGAGAGGTTCTGTGTGAAGCCCAGTGCGCATATTTACAACATGTTGATTAATTCATATTTCCGGGAAGGGAAGTTCCAGGCAGCTTTTTTCCTGCATGATGACATGCTTGAAAAAGGAATTATACCAGATGAACATACATATGATATTCTTTTATAATTATAGTATAATTATGCTATACATACGAAAACTGAAAAATAATAAAATTCTACTTAAAGTTACAAAAATTTTAGTATAATTATGCTTAACAAAAACTTATGTTTCATTGCTAATGGCAAGTTTGGATTGCACTTTAATTCTATTTAGATTTAGTGTAAATGAATCTTCTATTTTTTTTAATGTTGATTGTTAACTTATATTCCTCAATAAGAAAAACATTAAACTGCCAAGCTCATTATACTTCATAACATTACATTTAAACTATGACGTATACTATAATTTTAGACATCTCATACTTTAAAGATTGACAAAAAGACGATTTTACTTACAGGATAAAAGATAAAGAAGTACATCATTCATATTTTTTTATACACTTTTACAACAATACCATTATGGCCGGTAATATCTTAAATCATAAGTTTAGCGCCACAGAAGATCTATAACACAGAGGCACAGAGAGAAAGTCTAATCCACTCATAGCACTCCACGTGTCACTAACCTTTCCCTATTTAGCAACCAACAGTCCAACACTCACGCTCACGCACCGCTTCCATTTCCCAATTTATAAATCGCAACAACTTAACAGAAACAGAATCATCAGAAAAGAGAGGGAGAGGATGCAGAGGTCTTCGAGCCTTGTGAGCATGTCGAACGGGTCGAAGCAGGACGAGCTACCTAAGTGGGACCCACTGTCAGAGTCTTCGAAGAAGGAGGTCGTGTCCCTTGTTCATCTCGTTCCGCTCGTCGTCATTTTCTGCACCATTCTTCTCTGGTTCTTCTCCTATCCTGGTACATATTTCCACGAATCTTGATTTGATTCTTCAGTACTTACTGAGTGTGCACCAATTTTGTTTGGATTAACTTGTTTGTGATGTTTTGGTGCTGTTTCTTGGAATCTTTATTTTGTTCTAGTTTGCTTGATTGCTGATAGTTCCTCTTCAAAAGTTCTAGTCTAGTGTTTTCCTTTTTTTTTTCTCTGGTCACTAATGTCATTTTGTTATTTCCTTCGCAATATTAGAGCTTTGGAACAGTATGGATCCTGATTCTTTTATACCAAATCTGTAACAGTGCAATAAAAATCCAGTTATAGTTCTGTTTTGTTTAGGTGTCATGCTTAAGTTTTGGTTCCATACCTGGTCGATCAAATGCATAATAATTCGTGATATCATCCAATTTCTGTAATGCTGCATCAATTGTGCACGGTAATGCCATATTACACTATTATTTTCAGTGAATTTTGCGTACTTATACGGTTGTTGTTTATGAAGTATTTCAAGATACATTACTCTCTAGAACATATTTGCGAAAGTCACATGCTGATTTTAGTTTCACATAGTCCTTTCTGATCAAGATAAGTTATACTTCATTTGTTTCATACATGCATGAATCTACAAAGTACTGGGAGGTGTTACGGTACCAAAACTGTTGCCAATCCATTTTAATTTATTTATTATTGAAAATGAAAAGATACTAAACACAACCAATATTGAGAATACTTAGAGAATACCAATGTCTATACGTTAAAAAAGAATTCCTCCACTTCAAATAATACTTCTAAAGTTTCTTAACTGCTATGAAGCAGTTAATCAAATTGTTATGTGAAAAACTTGTCTATAATTAGGTATTCAGACTGTAATTATAAAAGGAAGTTTCAACAAATAATAACAGAATATTCATTCTTTCCTATATATCTTGGCATCAATCTCTTTATTTTTTGCCTGTTTACAGAGAGTAGCACAACAGAACCCAGCAGACTGGTGATGGAAAAGAATTTGACATTGGGTCGGTACAAGAGCTGAAATGACCAGAGGCCATGATTACAGCAGTGTGAAAAGACATTATACATTGAAATAAAAGAAATTAAAAAGGAAAGTTCTGCACAGGAAATTTTTATTTTCCTTTCTTTTAGCCCATTTCAAGTTTTATAGGCTAGGAAATGAGACAGACAAAAAAATAATTCTTTGCACTACACAATTTTGAGCTCGGATATATAGGTTACAGATTTACTGATTGTTGCATTTTCTACAAGGAATTGAGAAGTTTTTATTACTTATTAGTAATGTGTATGATTTGCACCAGTGAGAGATGATGTGGCATAGGTTAAATTTCTCCTTAATTTAAGGCGCATTGCTCTTTATCACTAAACTAAAAGCTAGTTCTCTTGTCAATCAAATTTTTTTATTTAGAAATATAAAAATGCCATTTTTCTGATTCGTGCAGAAAGGAGCCAAATCAATGGGCCGAACTATATCGGGGAACCGTAATTTATTAATATTGGACTTATTTTAGTGATGGGCCCAAAATGAAATATTATCAAAAATTCAGCCGAAAGGTCCTCTCTTCTGCTACTTGCGGGTTACTTTTCAAAAGCAGTTATGTTGCAGAATTCTCTGAGCCATTTCATTTACAAAAGGAGAGGAAAGGAAGAACAAAAGAGCTCAATGCTTTATTTTATAAACGAATAATTTCTATAGTGTAACTTTAAGATTGAAAGTTATTTATTTGGACGGCCTAGTGTAGACAATACAATCTTTAGTTATAAAAGGTATGAAAAGGACTCCATAATGAGGTTGACATGTGTTCGACTTCGAATTTTAGAGTTGGCTCTAATAGCAAACTCATCAGGATAAAAATATGAAATAAAATATATATATACATATTTTTTAGCAATAAATAAAATAAATGTCAGATCAGATAGCATGTTTGCGTGTGCAAATGTTGCCTTCAGAAGGCAAATGGCAAGTTTACATTAACAGCTAAAGCTATAATTCATATTGTTCCTCGATTCATCTAAAGGAAACAAAATGTAGCAACAAAGAAACAGATTAAAAAGAAGAAACTTAAGACAGTATAACGAGAAACAACCAAATTGCAAGCTAAAGTGCTAAACATTGACATAGATGAAAATTCAGTGCTGGGTCCAAACTTGCAAAAAGTTGTTGTGACTTCATGCGAACATAATAAATCAATTCCTAGCTCTCTCAAAGTCTCAATAGCTTACTCACGGGCATGATAAAAAAGGAAGGTACATTTTGCATATGGTGCGGATCTCATCTTCCATTGTCTCATTCATGGCCGGTCCAGACCACTTTATCTCTTCAAGTAATGTCAGGTGTTGTAGGCCAGGAGGAACATGCAGCAGGGGACAATTGTATACATAAAATGTTTTAAGCATTGGCATAGCACCCTTCTCTATCTTCAATTCCTCCAGCTCGCATAAGTTGTCAATCATAAGCTTTTCTAGCTGGCCAAACCCTCCGGTAGAACAGCACAATTGTTCACCGTTGCAACATCTTAGAGAAAGGAACCTGAGATGCTGCAACTTCTCTAGCACTGGCATTGGATCTTGTTGAAATTGCAACTCGAGTATCAGCGTGGTCAGGTGAATTGGAAACATGCCATGATGAAGAGCTATTTTCTTTGTATTGCTGGACAACGAAAGCTCTTGTAAATGGTGATAAAATGGAAAGCCTTTCATATCAATTATATTTAATGAGGCATCATCACCATTTATGCCAAGAGAGAGGAGATGCTCAAGCGTACCTAGCAAAGCAACAATGGTATTCCATTGAAATCCGTTAGAGGTACGAAAATCTAAAGCTATTAAGTTAGGTAACTTAGGTAATCCTTCTGTTCCCCAAGTTTCTCTACTTATCACTCCAAACAAGGTTTGTAGATTTATTAGATCTACTGATGGCGGGGGTCCATAAGCAGATGCTTTTGTTCTGGGTAGTAAAACATGCCTTAATGTTTTGATATGCCATACACAATCAGGCAGATTACAGCCAGATAGGTCGCTATTTCGGATATCAAGGGTTTGCAAAAATCTCAAACCAGCTATGAACTTCTCAAAATTTTGTATGTCCTTCCGACATTGTACCAATAATTTTAGCTGAACATATCTTAATTGATTCAATCTCCTGTAATTGACGAGATGATCAAATTCACTTGAAGTCAAACTGCCTGTATTACTCAACACTTTAAGATGCATGAGCTGCAGAACTTTTGGAATTTGTCTGCAACTGAAGAGAGAGCGTAAATTTGGAGTTGCAGATGCAACTGATGATTTGCCATGGAGCTCTTCAGTCTTTTCATCCTCACAATTCCACAAACTATCATGGATTGCCAAGCGTCGCATATGATTACGATTCTGCATTTCATCTATTTTTGAACAGACCATCAGGAAGTTGTCGTCTTTGGCTTTTTGAATAACAAGACCATGCAAGAGATCATGTATATGGCATTCTCCAATAGAACCATCGGAAAATCTCGAAACTTGAATCATGCTCCTGTTGGACATATCGAGTGTCATTCAATGAGATAAAATATTAGGCTTTAAGCTTTATAATTAGTAATAACTACAATGGTAAACAAACCTAATAGTCTTTCGAAATAAATAAACATCAGGATGAAGATGTAAAATAAATTAGAAATAGGTGTACCATTAGAAATTACTCAAATTAGTAAGTTACTGTTGACTGTTGGTACTGTAACATTGTGAATTTTAGATAATAGGAAAAATAAATAATTAATTTGAATTTTAATAAGAATTTTAAGCTATAAAAATCATGTCACTTAAATTCGTAAATATTATCGGGGTAATTATAACCGATAAAATAGAAAAAAGCTGCAAATTATAAGAAAATTTTAGAATTGAATTTATAAATGACTTAACCTCATAAAATAAAATGATATAATTAAATGACATGAACGAAATGGCATGGTCAAGAAATTAAACTAAACTATATTTTAAGCTACTATTATGAGGATGCTGAAAACTTCATCAATCATATGAAAAGTGCTAATAACTGTATTACAGGTTAGTTCAAGTACAGCATGAAAACTTAATTGGAATTGGAACGAAACTATATAGATATTGGAACTGAAATAGCTATAATTATCCTTCCACGAGATATAAGTATCATTCCAAACAAATTATATGACAATAACTATACAATAGAATTGGAAAGCAGCAAGTTAAATATTGTGATTAAGAAGGTCGAAATTTCTAAAGACCAAACAATAAAAAAATTTCTATTTGATTTAATGAATAATAATAATAACTCTTTTTTATATATAACAAGTTGTACGTAAGCCAATTCTATTCAGATATTCAGTAAAAATAGTTCAATGATATGCTAATTAAAACTTAAAAATCAATTAAGCTAAATTTCATTTAATCTGGATTGTTAGATCACTGGTTTAAATATTGTGGATCGTTCGATCCAAGAACCGGACCCCCAACCCTTGGCTCCCTTCCAATTTCTCTCTCATATTCATATTCGGATCCGCTGAACGCCTGAACCGGGAATTACTTCAAAGTTCATACACTCCATTCACTTTTTTTGGACGAAAATATCCTTTGAATTTTAAACTGGATGTGAATTGAGGGCTTGAGGCACGTAAATTGAAATAATGAGAGAGTATTTTCATCCAAAAATAGTGGATCTCAAAGTGAGGAGTGTATGAAGGAATTCCGGCCTGAACCTTCCCTCACCTCACTTGTCTTACTCCGTTCTTATCCCCTCTCTTCTTCACCCATTGGCTCCAACAAAACCGCTGTTAAACTCGCCTTCTGATCTAAATCTGGTGGTCGCTCTGGATGTTACGATGCAAGTCTCGGAGCCTTCCATTCCCTGGCTTTATCTCCGTGGGCTAAATTCCTGTTCTCTTTATTTCTTTTCTTTTTGATGTCGGATGGGGATTAAAGATGATGGAAGACTAAAAAAGGAGGGGAAAGGGGAGATGGGGCCAGCTAGTTGTGTGGGCTGCACCAATTTCGTCTCCTCCCTTGTGAATTCGGTTTGCAACTACTTTTTTCTTTTCTTTGTTTTCATGGCAAGAAGGGTTTAGGGCTGGTATTAGGTAAGAAAATGACATAATGGTTCCGTTTGGATGAGTTGTGGGAATAAAAAAATAAGGAAATAAATTTATTATAAACAATCTAAACTCTTCATAAAGTTACACACTTTCCAATACTTATTTCCACTTCTTCCCTTATTCCTCTTATTCCCACACCATCCAAACGGAGCCAATAAGGAAAAAGATGCAAGCTATATTGCGACAACAACAAATTGCAAGCAACAATAATTTAGAAAGATGTGTTTAGGATTTTGAGATTATTTCTTTGTATAACTTTTTAGCAAAATTAGTAACATTACTGTGATGTAATATTCAGATCTTGGCAACAAAAATTACAGAATCTCTTTTCTTGTCATGGTACTAGAGCCACCCTAAGTCACGTTCAGAACCACCATGGTGGCTTTCGGCGTTAAAATCGACGACGGTGGAGTCGGCAATTAATGAGAATAAAATCATTATTGGCAATGGTATTCGAGGAGGAAGAGGTCACAACCATACATATGCTAGTGTTGTCCACGGGGTATTCAACTCGGCCAATGGCACAAGCAACATCAATAAGGAAGCACGCATCTTTATACCCCGGCCTTAGTGATGCACAAGTTCAACAGATCCTGGATATCATAGCTAATCTGAAGGCAAGTGCATGTCGTATAGGTGTAGGTGCATCTAGTGAGAAATTGTATTGCAAGATACCTAAAGTAGAATGGATACTCGTAGTGGAGTATCTCACCATATGACGGGCAATTTCGCTTGTCTTCAGAATATTTGTGACGTGAGTCCAACATTCAATATTTGTGACGTGAGTCCGACGACGGTTGGACTACCAAATGGCCAACAAACAATGGCAAAATATGAATGAGATGTGGTGCTCACTTGAGGACTTGTTTTTGAAAGGATTTTATATGTTCCTAGTTTGAAATGCAACCTTATCTCCATTAGCCAATTGATTAAAATCATGAATTGTCTTAATATATTTACTAATGAGCTTTGTACTCTACAAAACCGCACTACCAGGAGGTTGATTGGTGTAGGTGAGCAAAAGATGGGATTATTATTATCATCAAGTAGCATCGGCAAAAGTATTTCATGTGAGTAAATATGACTTGTGACATCAACGCATGGAGCATCCTTCTAAGCAAATGAGTTTGTTTTTAGCCAGTATTAATATCAATCATAGTGAATCAACTAAAAATGTTTGTGAAGTTCGTGTGAGAGCAAAACAATCGTGAGATATGTTTCACGATAGGTTGAATAAAGCAACAAAATCTTTTGAGCTCATACATTGTGATATTTGAGGCCCATATAAAATTAGTTCGCATTGCCGTGCACATTATTTTCTAACTATTGTTGATGATTTTATCCAAGCTGTATGGATATATTTGATGGCTGAAAAAAGTGAGACGAGTGATTTATTGAAAAGATTTTGTGCAATGGTTCGCACATAATTTGGGGAATCTATTAAATATGTCAGAAGTGATAATGGGTTAGAATTCAAATCTCGTCACATGAATTAATTCTTTGTAAATTTTGGTATTTTGCATCAAACATCTTGTGTCTTTACTTCGCAGCAAAATGGTAGAGTCGAAAGACAACATCATCATATTCTAAATGTGGCGAGAGCTTTGCGTTTTCAATTAGGTTTGCTACTCGAATTTTGGGGAAAATGTGTTCTAACTACTTATCTTATTAATAGAAAACCTACATATCTGTTGAAAAATAAAATTCCTAATGAGATGTTGTTTAGCAAATCACCTTCATATGCCGATGTGTGCAACTTTGGGTGTTTGTGCTATATCAAATCACACACCTTAGATAACTTTCAGAGTAAAAGTAGAAAGTGCATATTTGTTAAATATTCATATAGACAAAAAAGATGGAAAGGGTATAAAAAAAAAGAATTTTGTTGGCTCAAAAGATATCATATTTTGTGAGGATATATTCCTTTTTGTACAAGATCGGATGGTGTGTCACAAAAGTTAACTTTTGTACAAGAAAATTTCTATAGTGATTATGTTGATGTAAATCTGGATACAAGGGGGGCTGCACCCGGATCGGATCAAAATGCAAGAGTGCACCTAGGTCGGATCATAATGCAAGAGGGAATGCACTCGGATCAGGTCAGCATGCATCAGGCAAAGATTCACCCCGACGTCGAATCAGGATGTGTCCGCATCATATCCAAATGCAAAGGGGAGTGCACCCGGATCGGGTCAGATTGCATCATGTTAGGATGCACCCGTGTCAAATCAGGATGCCATCGCATCGGGTCTGGATGTACCCGCATGGATCCAAAATGCATCGAGTTAGGATGCACCTATATCGGGTATGAGTGCACCCATGTTGGGTCATAATGCACCCGAATTGGGTCAGAATGGTTCCAAACGAACTCGTTTGGGATTTGAGTAATGCTAGACTAGAATTATAATTCAATTACAGATCGTAACAAGTGCCTATGGATTTGAGTAATGCATCATTCAATTTTTGCCAAACACATATTTTAAACTAATTGAACATGTAACTTGCGACCATATTTTGAAATAAAAGCAACTAGGTTTACCAAGCTTGAATCAAACAATTAATCTCAGTAAAAGTTTAAGGAAAAATCAGAGTTTTTAACTAACGTGAAATTACTCTCACAGTACACGATTCATAATCAGTCTTAGCAATCGAACTCGCCAATTAGGACTTTTAACTAATGACCATTTCTGGTATAAAAGAGAAAGAAAGGGTGCTGGGTGGGTGAGAAAGAGGTACCTTTGGATTTGGCAGAAACCTTAAGAAGCGGTGGAGTGAGAGGAAGTTCGACGATGGAGGTAAGAGGTCGCGTTGGGATCGGATGAAACTCGGATTAGGTAAAGTCATTGCTCCAGGGATGATTGCAGCAGAGATTGAAGAGGGAGAGAGAAGACAGGGGGTTGTGAATAGAAGATATCTGACGGAGAGACGGAGAGAGAAAAAAGAAAAATAAAAGAGAAAACGAAGAGACGGAGGCATAAATTGTACCATAAATTTTATAACTTATTTAATTAAAATATAAATTTTTATAACTTATTTAATTAAATGAATTGTACCATTTAAAAAGGATTATAAATTTTTAGAATTTGCAGGGATACAGAGGCATAATCCTTTCAGAATGTTCAAAGTTTTATTAATTTTTTCTGCATTTGCAGGGATACAAAGGCATAATTTGAACATTAAAACTTTAAACAGGCTTAACTTTTGATAGGAAAGTCCGTTTGGGGCGATCGAGGACAATCCGGAAAGCTGGCGACGAGATCTACGCATGTTACGGGGTTTCACCAAAAAACGCTTTCTGGACCTCCAAAATCTACTTTGAAAGTTTGCAAACCTAAAAACCACTCTAAACTACTAAAAATGTTTTTAAAATCATAAATTAATCATTAAAAAGAGAAATACAGTAAATCAAGTGAATTTAGTCTTTCTTCTCCGTCTCAGTAAAACATCAATCTCGTGTGATTCCTTTCTAACGCAATCCAGAAAGTGCTTCCTTGATCATGAGACTCGATATGATTGTTTAATATATAATATGAAAATAATATATACAGAGGACGACATTCGGGACGCATATCAAATGGTTGTTTAAATTAATTAAAAATTTATACTTAATTATTCATTTTTTAATTAAATAAATTAATTAAATTTATATTTAATTAAATAAATTAATTAAAAGGAAAATAAATTTAATTTTCCAAAAAAAATATACTAAATTACATATAAAATTTTTTTAATTATTCCTGATTTTTTTATATTTTTTCAATATTTTTAGAATATATTATCTATTTTTCTAATTAATTAACTAATTAATAAAGTAATAAAAGGAAAAAAAATACTAAATTACATATAAAATTTAGTTTAATTATTTCTGATTTTTTCAATATTTTTACAATATATTATCTATTTTTCTAATTATTTAACTAATTAATAAATTAAATAAATAAATAAATAAATAATATATAAAAAAATTAAAAAGTTAAGATCGGAATCTCGGATTCCGATCTAATCTTAGATCGGAAACTCAGAATCCGATCAAAGCTTAGATCGGAATCCTGGATTCCGATCTAACGTTCGGAATCCAGGATTCCGATCTCGTGATACTATTTATATTAAACTTATTATATTGATATTATTTTTAATATATTATATTAATTTAATACTATTTTTTAAACTTTCGGATGCGAAACTTGGTCTGAATATTTTATTTGATATTTTGATCTGTTAGGACAATGTAAGCCCACAAATTATTCAGATGTAGGTTAGTGTTGGAGACAGATGTGCGTTTTGGTGGGCCATCTGTCAGAAAATAATAGGTCATCTACACACATATAACTCGACTTAGTAATTGATTTAAGGAATCAAATATTTCGACTGGCATGATTTGTTTTTCACACAAAACGATGTGCATCCGTGGCAGGATTATCATACCTCTTTATTTGTATGTGACAGGTTTATTTCATTATATCACAATACAATGATTTTGTTTGAATCACTCAATTTTTTCTCCATAATAAAATTTTTTAGAGATTAAATATAATATTTCTTGAATTTTTTAATTTGAAAATTTAGAAAACCCTCTCAAATTAGTTATAAAACCTCCAATTTAAAAAAAAAAGAATAATTTAAAATTTTGAAAAATATAAATCTTAGTCATTAAGGAGATTTTAATATAAAGATCAAATTTAGCAGTTCAAATCGCTTATTTGAAACTTCAATAGTTACAACTTAGATCGAGTTTGACGTTAAATATGTTTGACTCTAGCATTACTCATCTATGTTAAATACTAGGTTACCCCGGTACGTGGGTTGGACAGCCGTACCGGTACCGGGTACGAACGGGGTACCGGTACGCGTACGGTACGGGCTGGTACGGTCAACAGTCACTCAACGTGCAAAAATTTATTGAAAGTGAAAATTGAACCCAAGATGTGTGATAGAAAATCTAACGAAGCATCTAGACCTGTCAAACGTGTACCATGTCCACGGAACAGACGTGTTTTGTTTTTTGTTTCGTTCCAATCAACGAAACAGAAATCTATTCCGTTTCATCAAACGAAATAATTTTCCATTCCGTTTAACATTCCGTCCTACATTTTCCTTCGCTTTCAGCCAATTTTCGTCAATTTCTGTGTTCCGTTTCAGTAACGTTCCGTCCTACAGTTTTGCTATGGTGAGTCGCGACTCACTAAGGGTCCGTGAATCGCGCTCAAAACTTCTAGATTTGGTTCAAAATGACCGATCCAAACCATCTAATACGATCTCCCAATTGAAATCTCTATGCAGACCAAATTTTATTTTTTTTCAAAGTTTTAAGTATTTTTTTTAATTTTACAAAATCATTATCTAATTAGTTCTGAACCGTTCAAAAATAGCCGTTTTTAAAAATCCGGAAAAAATACTTACAAATTTCAAAAAAAATAAAAATTTAGTTCTGCATGGAGATTCCAATAGGAATATCTTATTAGACGGTTTGAATTAGTTATTTTGAACTAGATATAGCAGTTTTGACCGCAACTCACAGACCTTTTAGTGAATTGCAACTCACCATAGCAAAACTCTATATATATCGTCATATCCATACTAGAGATTTTTTTTAATTTTCGTACCGCCGTACATGAACTGTACCCGGTACGGTACTCGTACCGTACTCTTGCAACATAGGTTAAATATATATCTTCTGTTGTAACGTTAAGAACATACAATAATCTTAATAAAATACTCATAAATCATAGTACTATCTCCTTGATAAATATACAAAATATCCATAATTTATGGCACTGCCATATTTTCGTGATCACTACACAGTTAGCAGTAAAAAGGAAAAATATAAATTAAGGCTGAAGATACGTGTACTTCTTAAATTAGGCATTGTAAAATAACATGATAATGATGATGACGATATAGGAATGAATTCAATCAAATGCGTTTGACCGGACTTTCAATTAAATTTTGTTAGATCTCTATTTGAAAAAAAAAAAATGGCCGATTCAAATTTTTCAATGTGATTTCAATATTAAAAATTTTCTTGCAGACCAAATGTTTTATTTACAAATAAATTAGAAAATTCTCAATAGAATTAATTTCTTTTAAAAAAATATATAAGATTTGGTATGACAAAAAATTTCAATAGAAAAATCATATTTAATGGTTTATATATACTAATTGAGATTTCGTAAGTCAATTCTGAAGGAATTTAACTGAGGGTCCAGTCAAACATATTTGATTGAATGCCTTCTCATAATAATGTGATGACGATGACGATGATGACGACAATAATGATATAATTATTATTACTATTGTTGTTGTTATTATTATTATTATTAAAGAATTAAAGACTCTCAAAGAAAGAACTAAAAGAAAAGAGAACATTAACTGTTGGTTAATTGTCTCAACTTTTTGATCAATTAGTTTACCATTTGCACCTCGTGCACATTCTGATTTGTTAAAAAAAATTAGCCGGTGTGAAAAAAAAAAGGTCCTCATTTTATGAGGTCAAATATAAAAATTCATTGGAACAACTTAAGAGTCTATTTGGTCGCATAAGATTCATAAAATTTTGAAAATATTGTCACTTCAGCAAAAAATTAGAAATGAACTTATGTATATAGAAAAAAAATATAATTTGATAAAAATAAATATTTCTTAATAAATAAAATTATTTGACATTTTGTAGGGGACTATATCAAATCAAACTTATATAACGCTCGATTATACAACAATTTTTGACAGATTTACGAATATACCGGGACAAATAAAGAAACTCAAAGATCTGCCAAAATTTAATTTGTTGTACAAATTAAATACAACAAAAAAAGTTTTTCGAATAACTGCCAAAAAATGACTAATGGAATGCTTTCTATCGACGAAAACAAAAGAATTGTTAACCAGAATGCAAAGCTTTTTTTCTTTTTAGATGCAAAACAGAATTACTTAAGATCACCCTCTCTCTCTCTCTCTCTCCAGCGTTATTCTCATCGTCACCACTCCACCTCCCTTCCAGCGCTTACTCTCCCATTCCGTCTCTAATCCCATCCCCTGCCATATCCAGTGCATGCATATCCATCTCATCCCGGTGCTTCCCTGCCTTTCTTTCCCCATCTAATACTAATTGTTCTAGTTTATAATATTGTACCTAGACAATTAAGATATTTTACTTGGACAATCAGCGTAAGAACCATGACAATTAGTATACATAACTAGGATAATTAGAAAAATTATACTAACTAAGGAGTAGGAAGAATTTAAAAATCAATAATCTCGATCGATATCAAAAGTTAGATATAACCTTGAATTGATCCTTTATAAAAGGAGTAGGGAGAAGAATTTGCATGCTACGATGCTATTTAAATGGATTATTATTATTGTTTAAAATATATTGAGGCTAATATGATTATTAGACTTCTATAGTTAAAATAATGCTTTTCATTATTTGATGATAAAAAATGAAAGAACTGACATACTATAATAAATAATTTGCTATGAAAATTTTAGTACCTTTGCGCTAGATCTTCCAAAAAATTATCAGCAGTATCCTCTAGAGTTCTGTTTTCTTCTTGCGGGATGAACCCCTCTGCAATCCACATCCTAGTTAAGCATCCACCATTGATCTTTTCATCTTCAGGAAACATAGCAAAATACATAAAACAAGATTTGAGAGCAAATGGTAAATCCTCAAAGCTAGTGCTTAGGATAGCAATGCACTCTTTTCCATCGGTGCTCCAGCCCATTGTTTTCATCACCCTGCTCCAAGCACCATAATTCATAGCTTTTTTTGATAATAGACCACCCAAAACTATCAAAGCCAGAGGCAAACCACCACATCTTTCAGAAAACTGTTTAGCAATGTTATACAAATCATCAGGATACTCTTCATTCACATTGTGATTAGGAAAAGCTTTCTTGAGAAAAAGCTCTAAGCTTGCTTTTGGAGTTAAGAACTGAAGTTTGTAAGGTCTACTTTTAGGGTCAGCTTTCTCAGCAATATCAGAAAATCTAGAGGTCATGAGTATTCTACTTCCGTTATTTGAATTGGGAAAAATCTCTTGAATTTCAGTCCATGGATTATTATTTTCCCAAATATCATCGAGGACCAAGAGGTATCTTTTTCCTGTAAGAAACTTATGAAGTTTGGTGAGTTCGTGTTCACTAAGATCTTTGGGTGGCTGGATTTCAAGTTGCTTTGCTATATTCCTTAAAATATCGATCAGTTCATATTTTTGAGAGATTACCACCCATATTCGGACGTGGAACTGCCTCTTGACAGCTTCGCTGTTGAAATAAAAACAAATCACAAATGTAAACTTCACTTCTTATATGCTAAACAATTGGGTACATAGTGAATCAAGTATAGAATTGCCAATCTAAGTTTGGGGCTCTGGAACAATCAGATATTTGATTCAGATTAAGATTTGGCCATTTCATATATTGTCAGCATGAATACTGAAAATGTAGATCCGAGTAAAAATCTTAAGACTGTCGTTGCAATTCATTCGATATTAACTGAGTTAAATAAAAAATTCGGATGAGAAACTCGCTCCACATTACAATAATATATATGTGGAATTTGAATACATTTCACATGTTTAATTTAGTGATAGTTAGTAAAGTCGCAGCTGTGGGGTAATAATAAATTAATTACTCTAATAATTAGTTATAATATATCTTTGTTGAAGTGTGAAGCAGTACTGAAAATCTTTCTAACAACATCCTCGTTTACAAATGCAGAAGCAAACTGATATCACATTGAATTCATTAGAAGGGTGAAATTGTGCAATGATTGTTCCTCTGCCTATGATAGAATTAGTTAAAATAGTATGTATGGTACAATGATAACAGATAAAACATACTATATATATAGAGGATCCTTGCACACTGTTTCAGTACTATAAGTAAGAGCATCACATCGCAATATTTCAAATAAACTACATGTATTTTTACAAGAAACTATATATAATTAGGTAACACTTCTAAGTTCTGAGTGTAGGTCAAGTCGTCTACAAATTAAATCATGGTTCATTCTAAAATAAGATTTCTTCACTCCTTACAGTTACGTAACCTTTTACAAAATTAAATATCTAGTTCCACAATACACATACAAAATTGTTTGATTTTGGGGGTGACCTTTGAAAGAAATGTAGAATTTCCAGAAGTAAGTGCGAAAGATAAAGACAGTTTTCGTAATTAAGCCTATAAATTTACAGATCAAGATCAATTAATTAATTAATTATAATGTTTTCTTACCTATTATATACTTTTCGAGCAAGAGTTGTCTTTCCAAGCCCGCCGGTCCCAACAATCGAGACTACAGCTCGCCTAGTGGTCCCTTTGTGAAGCAATAAAAAGACAATTTTATCAATATCTGCTTCAAAACCGACAATACCAGTTTCATCAATGTCAGGAAGCACGATCTGCCGCATCGGCCGTCTGATTTCTCCTTCAATGCTCTCACCTATATTGGCTATGCCATACCTGACTCTACTGGCCTCAATCTCTTGGATCCGTGCCTCAATCTTATTCATCTCATCTCCAATTCTGAGGACAGCAGGGAGTTTTCTAGTTTTGGTAAACCACCTCTTGACAGCCTCCTTCTTGCCAGGCTTATATTCAGGAACCTCGATGAGGAAAGTGTCGATGACATCTTCGATCGAGTACGCAAGATCTCTCACCTCTTCCACCCAGTGCCTCTGCCTCTCGTCTACAATGCGTTTCCGATCGGCGTCTTTGAGGAATGCCTGAATCCGGTTCAATTCACGGCTCACCCTCTCTACTTGCTCACTAACACCGTGTAGTTTCAGCACCTCCCTAACAACAACATCCCCAAGCTTTCCCACAACAAAACTCACTATACTCTCAGCCATATCTCAAATTCTCAATCCCACAGGACTAGCCAAGTTGAAAAGAAGCTAGATTAGATATGGGGTGGGTTGAAAGAGTTGATCATTGCTGTTTGCTGGGGCCGACAGTCACACTGGGGGTACGCAAAAAATGTTTTATTTAATTTTGTTCATTTATTTTATATTATAAGCATGTGTGATTCATCGATCTTCGCGTATGAAAGCAAAGGATAAGTCAGAAGAACGCTCCTTATAGTCAAACATTGTTATTTAATTTTGTTTGTTCATGTTAATTAATTTACTGGATATACTCGATAGGTGTCTCGGATGACGGGTTTCTTTGTCCTATACCAGAAATTTGTTCCCTTTCGGCGTGTTAATTTTCACGTGATTTTTTTTATTAATTAACTGCGCCGTTAGGCTATTAATTAAACCAAAAAAGAAGTTTACAGTTTTAATCCAATAAGAAGGCTTAAAATAAAAATAGATAGGAAAAACAAAAAAATGATTTTTTTTTTACGTAGTGTTCCTGACTAATTTAATTTAGAGTCGTTGCTGTCAATTTATTTTTGAAAGAGTTGATCATTGCTGGGGCCCACACTCAGCAATTTGTTCATTTATTTTATAAGCAATTTGAAAGAGTAGTTGAAAAGAAGCATGTGTGATTTAATTTTGTTTATTTATTTTATATTATAAGCATGTGTGATTCATCGATCTTCACGTGTGAAAGCAAAGGATAAGTCAGAAGAACGCTCTTTATAGTTTTTTTTTTATTTTGAATAACTGCCCGTAGGCTTCTCATTAAAAACAAACCAGTAGCAAAATACATACCAGCAAATTTCAATCCTGATAACATAATGAACAACTAGAACCCCAATGATTGCCTAACACCCCTCCACAATAAAACTGAAACCTAAGTACAACTACTACAAAAGAAAAAGTAAACGTACCAGTAAGTAAATAAAACAAAAGAAATCACAAGAGGGACACACTGGGGCCTGAAAAATAACGAGAAGGAAAATATTCATGGTGGGCCTTCTAGCACCTGCTGAAAAAACCTCGTATCTATTCTCATACCTATGTTGTTTTGAGTCATTACAGATGCCAAACGTATACCCTGATATCTGTACCTGTCGTTCTTGCATAGTTTGCCAAGTTATGGACTGGTTGAACAGCTTCCCTCCTTACATGTTGCAAATAAACACCATCTCCAAACTGATCCAGCAGAGATGCAATGCTTGCCACAATTGCCCTCGCTCTCCAAAAAAGACAGTCCAAATTATCCTCTTGTAAAGCTTGTACCAGGATAAGGCAATCACAGAAAATCTGTACCGTCTGTCTGCCTCTTTCTTGATTCAAACCCTGCACCCATTTTATTGCCTCATGAAACGCTCTTTATAGTCAAAAAACAATGTTATTTAATTTTGTTTGTTCATGTTAATTAATTTACAGGATATACTCGATCGGAGTCTCGGATGACGTGTTTCTTTGTCCCTATACCAGCAATTTGTTCACTTTGTCTTATCCTACAAGATCCACTCGGCGTGTTAATTTTCACGTTAATTTTTTTTATGAACTAACTGCGCCATTAGGCTATTAAATTAAAAAAAAGAAGTTTGCAGTTTTAATCCAATAAGAAGGCTTAAAATAAAAATAGATAGGAAAAATGATGTTTTTTTTTACGTAGTGTTCCTGACTAATTTAATTTAGAGTCGTAGCTGTCAATTTATTTCTTTTTTATTTTTGAAATTTTCCGTTTAATTTCTTTCATTAAAAAATATTAAAAAATAAGAAAAGAACTTTAATCTAGCGATCTATCAAGTTTTAGCGTATGCAAAAAACCAAAGAGAAAGAATAAAATAAAACGTATATTCCCAATTTCCAAGAGAAGTGTTTTTTTTTTACTTCCGTAAGATATGATAGTTTTGCTAGGTGAGTCGCGACTCACCAGAGGACCTGTGAGTTGGGTTCAAAACTCTAACATTAATATCTGATTCAAACTTATCGATCCAAACCGTACAATACGATCTTCCCATTGAAATCTCTATACAAACAAACAAAATTTTACATTTTTTCAAAATTTTTAAGTATTTTTTTCGGATTTTTAAAAACTGCTATTTTTTAATGCTTCAGAACTAATTAGATTAACGATTTTCTAAAATTTCAAAAAAATATTTAAAAATTTTGAAAAAAAATGTAAAACTTGGTTTGCATGGAGATTTCAATAGAGAGATCATATTAGACAGTTTGGATCGGTCATTTTGAACAAGATCTAGAAATTTTGTGTCCTACTTACGGACCCTCTGGTGAGTCGCGACTCACCGTAGCAAAACTCATACTAGAAAAGTAATATTTTGAAAATCAGACCGGAATGGCTAGTCGGACCGGTTCAACCGCAAAACGAAAACTAATCCGGTCCAAACTAATCCAATAAACCACTGAACTGTCTGCTAGTGGTGGGACTCCCAAAATTGCTTCCCGCATGAGGTTGCACATGGTGGTGGGACCCCCATCCCATAAATGCCTGCTGCGCATGCAGCGCATGTAATTCTCTTTTTTTTTTTTCTTGGGATTTAACATTATAAGATATGCCTGTTTTTCAAAAAAAAAAAAAAAAAATTATAAGATATGCCTAGAAAAAGGCATAAACTTTATTATTTTTGTTATTTAAATTTTGCTACACATGTTCTTTTACTCAAAACTGTGCGGAACTTGACATGGTTAATACATAAAACAATAATAAAAATACCTGTTATACAACATTAATTTACTTTGATTTAATTGTAATATTATTATTGTTGCAAATTTAAAATTTTTTAATACATCATATTTATGTGATATTATTTTACTTGCCGGTTCGAGTAACCGGTTTGATAGACTTATAGATATTATTTTATTTTATTTTTGAAATAAGTGGGAACATCTCACCACTTTCCATTAACAAATGAACCATCCACATCCTCTACAGCAGAGTTTTGGTTGTTCCAAACAGCCAAAAAATTTTTTTTAATATTTCAACATTTTAAAATTCAAATGTTAAATTCAAATCGTTGATTTTTTTAATTTTACGGACGATGCATTTTCATGTAAGTTTTATAAAATTTGGAGTCGATTTAATACTTGATTCAGTGATCAAATTTTGAACATTTTAGAATAAATCAATGATAGTTAACGAGAAGACGATCTCTTGGATACTGTTCCCGCTTCACCTGGACATGCACTTCTCACTGACCCAACTATTAACATTTATAGGCACTAAGCTACTTTGCAAGGAGGTGTATTTGGGTTCCCGAAAGCTTAGCAACCTATCTTTTATGGAGCAAATTACGAAAACAGCTGGTACCCAAATAGTGAATCGAATAGAGCCGCTGGAACGCAAGGTGCCGATGGGAATCGAATCGCCTACGCTCAAAGTTAACTGACCTTCTACTTTGGATCTTCTGTGTATAAGATTCTTTGACTTATTATGGACTAAATAATTTGTGGTAAAATGTAAAGGCATAATAAGATGACTTGTTTTGAATAAACATATCCAGGAAATACGACCTAATATCATAACATTTGAATTAATTTTCACTCATTTTATACATCATTTTGTAAGTAATTAAATGTTTGCAATGAATGAATAAAATGTCAGATAGATAGCGAAGATGGCTAAAAAAAGGGGAAAAAATTGTGTACCACTAAATGTACTATTCCCGAGTACTATGTGAAAATAAATAAAATTCTACTTAATGTAACAAAAATTTAGAAAAAATTATGCTTCGCAAATTTTTGTTGAAATTTTGTTTCATTGCTAATGACAAGTTTGGAATGTAATTCAATTCTATTTTGATTTAGTGTAAACGAATTTTCTATTTTTAATGTCTATTTAGATCTAACTTCACTAGTCGTCAAAGTTAAGCTTAGGGTCGAACCCACAGGACGAATTAACGATTACTGGACTTGTTCTTTTTATGAAACTAGACAGTAAAATAAGGTTGAGGGTGTTGTGAAATAAAAGGACTAAATAAATGGTGAAAATAAGTAATATTTTTGGTTGTTTTATCTAAAATAACAATCCAGGAAAGATAAATATAAAGCAGGTAAATTTTGGAGTTTTTCAAGTGTAATAAGGCGTCTTAGGGGTCAGGATTCACTTAGGTTTAGCTCTCGATTTGTTGGATCGATCGCTGTCACATTAAATACCAACAAATCTAAGCATAGGACGTCAATTCGGTCCGAACACGACTTGTTCGGTCCGAACAGGGGCTGGTATGTTGAGTTATGACCATACAACTTGAGTTTTAACTTTATGAAGGGCTCAGATCGGCTATAGCTACATTAACTAATCCTCAACTGTCGTCTTTTGGACTAGAAATTAGTACAGGTCTCTACTTTGCCCACATAGACCAATTAAACCTAAACTTTCGTGTCGGTATTTTAATTAACCTATGTCTTATTTATTTGTTTTCTTAGGAATATCTAAGTTGCCTTTTAGCCAACTTAGAAGCTACACCTTTCAGTGCTAGCTAATCTCCTCTTTCGAATCTTCAACATATCCCAAGTACTTAATTCAATTCTAATTGTTTAACCTAACCTTGTAACTTAACTAAACATGCCTTTATTTAGAAGTAAATCAGGTCAAAACAAGAGAATTAAACAAGCAACGAAAATACTATTCAATAAATAAATCATAAAGCAAAACATCAAGTCATATCAAGTCATAACATCAAACTAAACCTAAACTACATCCATACCCTAAGACAACATAAATTTAGCCTAATATAGTGTTGGAATTGTGTTCTAAAAGTTATCTTATGGTGATTACTTTTATATGTTATATTTATGAATTGGATGTTATTACATTTTGTTCCATGAGTTTATATTCGTATTTAGAAGTGTTCAAGAAGATGCTCTTGGTCTTGAACCGCAGAACTCTAAATAAAATGAATATATATCTCTAAAATGTTCACAGGTCTTGGATATTAGCAGGAACACTAATATGCCATACAAGACTGTCGTGTTGATTAAAAGTACGTTGTAGTTCTGTAAACGTTGATAAAAGATTATCATTTAATAACACGAGTATATGAAAAGTTTCATATAATTGAACAGACCTAATTGATAAAAATATTATATGGATTGTGTTTGTGTCATTAATATTTTTATCGTGTCATTAATTCTAAGATTGATATGATATATTTTCACATAAGGAATATGCAACGTGATTATTATTTGAAGCCATATAAAGCTTGTGGTGATAAAAGTAATAGTTCTTTGTATATAACTTGTGTAGGATGGAAATATATATGTCAATAGCTAATTGCCACTCATGAATTGAGGAATGATATTATAAAGGGCCCCTTGGTAAAGTAAGATTATAAATGGATCCAATATAACTGAAGTGCAGTTATAATTATATAATCATACTTATTGGAGACCAAGAAAAGATTATAATACGAAGATGACACAGCCCTACTTTGTATAATAATCATAATATCATATGGCAAGGAATAGACACAAGTAATGTTAATAGCATTACTAGAAGGATCGTGTTTCGTAAAAGGATTTGCTAAACATCTATATTATTTGGGTAGCTGTAATGTATGCTAGAGTACCGCTTACAGTTTATGGAATAAAATGTTTTATTCCATTGCCAACATAATATGGATCCTCAATATAGGTCACACCAACTGAATGGGAAACAAGAAATATATTTTCTATGTACAAGGTTTCATGTTGTATGAAACAAAGTGTACAAATAGAAAATTATATCACGTGACGTGATTAACTAGCAAGGAATAAATTTATTGATATGTGAATATTATGAGTATAATATGTATTTCACATACTATAATAATATATGAATATTATTATAGAGTGCATAAATTTATTTAAAGCCCAAGCCCAAATATTTTAACAAATGAAGAGAGAAAGAAGGTTTTAAATTCGGGTCAGAATTTGAATCAAATTTTAAACTGATAATTAGTATAGCAAATGATAACCAAATTGGACAAATGATATATGAAAATTGTAGCCCTGGAAGTGTAGAATCCAATGGTTTAAGTTTCATGTCGTTTGGAGTTTCCTACAGAGAGTTATCAATGTTTTAGTGCTGCAACGTCAGAAATTAAAGTGCTGTTTTAATTTCTGATTAGTGGCTTTGAATGCTATACGAATTTGAAAGGTTTATTCTGATGTTTTAAGGGTAAAACAGATCAGAAAAATTAGAACAAAAGTAAGTCTTCATGTGTTGAAGCTTTGGCTTTCTCATCCTCTAAATATTTGTTAAAATATTCTATCGATTAAGCAATCGATCAAGACACGGGTGGCGGAGCTAGGTGTTGACGGGGAGTTCGCTAGCACGGATTCAACTGTCATTCTTGTTTCGGATTCAAGGTGAACCAAGAGGAACAAAGCTTTGTTAGAGACCATAGGTATGGTTCAACAATCCTTCTTATAGGAATATATGTGATTGTGATGCAAACATAACATAGGAAAGTTAGCGATAATAAGAACGATCTTAGATGTTATCGGTTAATAAAATTTTTAAAATTACCCGATTCGCATCATGAAATCCTTCATATAGTACCTCTTGCCTGTGCATAACTCCTTCAAGAATCTTGCAAAGATTGGCACTTGAGCTATGACATCCGTGAGTGGAATGTTTACCTTCAATTGCTTTAGAACCTCCCAAAAGGTCCGAAATTTTTCAGCTTCCTTTTTCTTCACAAGTCGCTGAGGAAAAGGACAGTGGGTCTATAGGTTGACTCAGGTTGTTGTGCTTTCTTCTTCCCCTTGGCTTGGACATCTCTTTGGTCACCCTCCTCTCTCTGTTCGGACCGAACTGGGCATGGTGAGGTCACTTCGTCATTTGGATGTGGCTCTGTTGGGTTTCCTTATGGACCTTCCTGTTCGGACCGAACTGGATCCTGTTCGGACCGATCAGGAAGGCTGTTCTTTTCGTTTGGTGGCACTGGTAGGTCTTGGTACTCCTTGTCGCTTTGTAAAATATGAATGGACTTGATCTCTGCACTAGGATTGACCTGAGGCTGGCTTGGAAGCTTGCCGGGTGGTCAGGAGAAGTGTGCTTCCATCATGCGCTCCAAGCGTTGCAAGGTGCTCGTACTTCCCTTCGTCGGTGGTGGCCTTCAATTGACAGTAGCCTTCAATTCGTCGGTGGTGGCTGATATCGTCATTATTTGTAGGCATTTGGACCGTACTTGGCACTCAAATAACACTCAAACCATTGAATTATTTAATAGATTGCTATGATTTCCATGGAATTGGCTCTACCGTCGTTTCTTCTCTCATTTTACAGGACTTTGATGATTTCTGATGATTTTGGAGCATATAGATGGATTCCCGACGTAGCACGTACGCTAGACGACTCATTCCTAGCATTGGAGGCTCTTTTCTCTCTTCTGGTCGACCCGAACAATCATCTGTTCGATCCGACCAGCACCTATGGCAGCCAGGCGTAATTTCTCTCTCCTGGTCGACCCGACCAGGAGCCTGTTCGATCCGACTGGGCATCACAACAGCAGACTTGTGCAGCTATCCTTTCTCTCTCCTGTTCGGTTCGAACAAGGATCTGTTCGGTTTGACCAGGGTGCCGCCATATCACATAAGACATTATTTTTTACATAGAAACTGATGGAAATGGCAATTTCTTGCGCCCTGGTGCCCTAGCCTTCCATCCTTGCGACCTGGGACATCCATATATACACCTCTAGACCTGAAGGAAACAAATACAACCTTTCATACCACAAAATTCCACTTTCCATAGGCGTTTTTCTCTCTTCCACCATGGGAGATCATCAAAGCTTGGTTCTTTGAAGCGACGGCAGCAAGGAGACGAGTTTGATAACCATCTTGCAACACACCACTGCCTAGAGATCATAGTTCGAAAGCATAAAGGAGTATTCGGTTTATTCTTCTATGTTTTCTTCTCTATTTTCGATGGGCTTGTATCTTGTTATTTCTATGTTATTTGTTGTGTGTTTTAGTACTATGTTAGGCTAAATTTATGTAGTCTTAGGGATAAAGGTAATAATTTTTTACATAGAAACTGATGGAAATGGCTATTTCTTGCGCCCTGGTGCCCTAGCCTTCCATCCTTGCGACCTGGGACATCCATATATACACCTCTAGACCTGAAGGAAACAAATACAACCTTTCATACCACAAAATTCCACTTTCCATAGGCGTTTTTCTCTCTTCCACCATGGGAGATCATCAAAGCTTGGTTCTTTGAAGCGACGGCAGCAAGGAGACGAGTTTGATAACCATCTTGCAACACACCACTGCCTAGAGATCATAGTTCGAAAGCATAAAGGAGTATTCGGTTTATTCTTCTATGTTTTCTTCTCTATTTTCGATGGGCTTGTATCTTGTTATTTCTATGTTATTTGTTGTGTGTTTTAGTACTATGTTAGGCTAAATTTATGTAGTCTTAGGGATAAAGGTAGTAACTTAGGTTTGGATGTTGTGATTTGACTTGATATGACATGATATGTTTTGTTGATTTGTTTTGTTGAGAATTATTATAATTGCTTGTTTGAATTGCTTGGTTAAGTCTAATTAACTTCTAAATGAATGGCCACATTTAGTTAAGTTCTAAAGTTAGGTTAATCAAGATAATTTAGATAAAGTATTTGGGATAAATCGTAGATCCGAAAGGGGAGATTAGTTGGCACCAAAAGTGTAACTTTTAGACAAGTCCAAAAGACCTCTAGATATCCTTACGAACTCCAACAAACAAGTTTAAGTTGATTGAATTCTATACCAAAAGTTGTGAACCAATCAAGTTAATTAGGTTAGGTTGTGATTAAACCAGTTTCTAGTCCAACAAGCGACAGCTGAGGTTTAGTGGATCTAGGTTTAGCCAACAAACCCTAGCACAAAGCATAAAATATCATAAAAGGTCAAAACCACACACTTTTACCCTCTGTTCGGATCGAACAGATCCTTGTTCGAACCGAACAGAGAAGTAAACGCTTGAAAAACACCGTTCGATGCACGAAAGTGATAAGTTCTGTGTTCTAGAGTCCAAACCAAGGTGAAACCTGAACACTAAGACGCTTTTTATACTGTTTGAAAACCCAAAAATCTTACTTTAGTTGTTTACTTTATTTTAATTGACAAAAACAACTAAAAATATCTACTTTATTGCACTTAGATTTATTTCCATTATTTCTCCACCAAAATATTCTTGTCTAGCTTTTGAAAAAGGATAAGTCCAGTAATCAATTGTACCGTCCCTTGGGTTCGACCCTAAAGCTTTACTCCAAACGATTAGTGAGGTTAGCTCTAGGTCTATAAATTTATTTGATTCCTAGGTAATAAGCCTTCATCAAATTGGCGCCGTTGCCGGGGACGGTGTTGATATTGGATCCTTATCTTAGTATTAAGAGACTAGATCTTTTCTTTTTCTTTTTAAACTCACGTTTTCTTCTCTCTTGATTACAGGACTGGCAGGTAACACGCAAAGGAAGAAGTCCCCACCCCCAAAGGTCAAAGACTTTCTCCGGAGAATCCGCGAAGAAGCCAGATCCTCCTCATTTACTCATGTTCGAACTGACCAGTGCTCTGTTCAATCTGACCAGTGCTCTGTTCGATCGGACCAGGGCCTTGTTCAATCCGACCAGAGCTCTAAACAGAGAGAAGAAAACTCCGCAATGGCCGACCAACTCACTCCCGAGGCCATTGCCCAGCGCACACAAGAATTGGAGGACCTCCGCCTCCAACTTGAGCAAAGAGAGGCTCGATTGACAGCCGATCGGACCCTCCTAGCGGGTCAAAGGAGGGATTTTGACAATGAGCGTCGCCGATGGACCCAAGAAGATGAAGGGAGCATCAATAACTCCGACAACGAAGATGAGGAAGATCGCGAAAGGACTCTTATGGAGTTTGGAGTTCCCAGCGCAAGAAACGTGGGCGGACCAGTGGTGATTTCGGGCATCGCTGCTAACAACATGCAGATCGCTCCCAACCACGTCGTGCTTGTGCAACAAAATCCGTTCTATGGAAACGACGAAGAGGATCCCCATGCTCACTTACAAACTTTTATTGATTGCACTAGATTAATTAAGTTTAATGGTGTTCCTCAACAAGCAATTAGGCTATTGTTATTTCACTTCACCCTTAAAGACCGAGCACAAAAATGGTATAAAACATTAAAAAGGGGATCAATTAGGTCTTGGGATGAAATGGCACAAACCTTCTTGGATAGGTATTTTCCTTCGGATAGAGCAGACAAAATTAGAGCTGAATTGAATAATTTTGCCCAAAACCAAAATGAATCAATGAGGGATGCATGGGAACGGTTTAGGGATTTAGAAAATTCTTGCCCACATCATGGGATTCAAGAATGGATGCTCCTTAAATCATTCTACACTGGACTTTATGATAATATTAAAATCAATCTTGATTCTCTTTCAGGTGGGGCATTCAAAAGACTTGATACGGCACGAGGGCGAGATTTACTTGATTATTGTGCAAGAAATTACACATGGTACCCTCTACTCATTCCCCGCCACTCGAGTAATTCAAGGCAACAAGTGCACAAAATTTCAACTAAAGAGGCGAGGATCGAGGAACTAGAAGCTGAACTTGCCGCTTACCAATCGACTCAAGGGACACATCTCCATTCATACCAATGCGGAGCGTGCGGCGAAGAAGGACATACATCTATCAATTGTCCTCTTGCCAAAATTGGTAACGGAGGGGCCCAAGTGAACTACCTACACAATGGGCCCCCTTACGGTTCAAAGTACCAAAATAGCCCACCAAATTTGTATAGGAATGCCCAATTCAACAACAACAATAGAGACCAATCATTTCAAAAGAAACCCTTTTTCGAAAGGGAAGAAATTCCAATTGTTGTTCAAGAATTCATGAGTGAGCAAGAAAAGATTAACAAATCTGTGGCTTTAGGGTTAGATGAATTGAAGGCCACCACTGACGAATTGAAGGCTACCATCAACGAATTTAAGGGAAGTGCAAGCACCTTACAACGCTTGGAGCGCATGATGGAAGCACACTTCTCCCGACCACCTGGCAAGCTTCCAAGCCAACCACAAGTCAACCCAAGGGTTCAGGTTTCACATAGAAACTGATGGAAATGGCTATTTCTTGCATCCTGGTGCCCTAGCCTTCCATCCTTGCGACCTGGGACATCCATATATACACCTCTAGACCTGAGACTACCTTTACTATGATTTGTAGGCATTATTTCTTGCATTCTCAAATTGATATCGTCATTATTTGTAGGCATTTGGACCGTACTTGGCACTCAAATAACACTCAAACCATTGAATTATTTAATAGATTGCTATGATTTCCATGGAATTGGCTCTACCGTCGTTTCTTCTCTCATTTTACAGGACTTTGATGATTTCTGATGATTTTGGAGCATATAGATGGATTCCCGACGTAGCACGTACGCTAGACGACTCATTCCTAGCATTGGAGGCTCTTTTCTCTCTTCTGGTCGACCCGAACAATCATCTGTTCGATCCGACCAGCACCTATGGCAGCCAGGCGTAATTTCTCTCTCCTGGTCGACCCGACCAGGAGCCTGTTCGATCCGACTGGGCATCACAACAGCAGACTTGTGCAGCTATCCTTTCTCTCTCCTGTTCGGTTCGAACAAGGATCTGTTCGGTTTGACCAGGGTGCCGCCATATCACATAAGGCATTATTTTTTACATAGAAACTGATGGAAATGGCAATTTCTTGCGCCCTGGTGCCCTAGCCTTCCATCCTTGCGACCTGGGACATCCATATATACACCTCTAGACCTGAAGGAAACAAATACAACCTTTCATACCACAAAATTCCACTTTCCATAGGCGTTTTTCTCTCTTCCACCATGGGAGATCATCAAAGCTTGGTTCTTTGAAGCGACGGCAGCAAGGAGACGAGTTTGATAACCATCTTGCAACACACCACTGCCTAGAGATCATAGTTCGAAAGCATAAAGGAGTATTCGGTTTATTCTTCTATGTTTTCTTCTCTATTTTCGATGGGCTTGTATCTTGTTATTTCTATGTTATTTGTTGTGTGTTTTAGTACTATGTTAGGCTAAATTTATGTAGTCTTAGGGATAAAGGTAGTAACTTAGGTTTGGATGTTGTGATTTGACTTGATATGACATGATATGTTTTGTTGATTTGTTTTGTTGAGAATTATTATAATTGCTTGTTTGAATTGCTTGGTTAAGTCTAATTAACTTCTAAATGAATGGCCACATTTAGTTAAGTTCTAAAGTTAGGTTAATCAAGATAATTTAGATAAAGTATTTGGGATAAATCGTAGATCCGAAAGGGGAGATTAGTTGGCACCAAAAGTGTAACTTTTAGACAAGTCCAAAAGACCTCTAGATATCCTTACGAACTCCAACAAACAAGTTTAAGTTGATTGAATTCTATACCAAAAGTTGTGAACCAATCAAGTTAATTAGGTTAGGTTGTGATTAAACCAGTTTCTAGTCCAACAAGCGACAGCTGAGGTTTAGTGGATCTAGGTTTAGCCAACAAACCCTAGCACAAAGCATAAAATATCATAAAAGGTCAAAACCACACACTTTTACCCTCTGTTCGGATCGAACAGATCCTTGTTCGAACCGAACAGGGAAGTAAACGCTTGAAAAACACCGTTCGATGCACGAAAGTGATAAGTTCTGTGTTCTAGAGTCCAAACCAAGGTGAAACCTGAACCCTAAGACGCTTTTTATACTGTTTGAAAACCCAAAAATCTTACTTTAGTTGTTTACTTTATTTTAATTGACAAAAACAACTAAAAATATCTACTTTATTGCACTTAGATTTATTTCCATTATTTCTCCACCAAAATATTCTTGTCTAGCTTTTGAAAAAGGATAAGTCCAGTAATCAATTGTACCGTCCCTTGGGTTCGACCCTAAAGCTTTACTCCAAACGATTAGTGAGGTTAGCTCTAGGTCTATAAATTTATTTGATTCCTAGGTAATAAGCCTTCATCAAATTGGCGCCGTTGCCGGGGACGGTGTTGATATTGGAATTTATTTTAGTAGCGAGAGACTAGATATTGTATCTTTTATTTATTTATTATTATTATTATTATTATTATTTTTTAAAAAAAAAGAACAAAAAGTTTCACTTGTATCACCATGTTTTATTCTTTTCAGGACCGTGAAAAAGAGGACAATTGGAGGCGTCGCTTGTATTACCAACTCGATGTTGTGAACAACCACATAAGGAAAGCATGCGATGGAGGATGGAGTGAAAATCGAAAGGATGCATGCGTGCAACAAATGTACCACCAACTCGATGTTGTCAACAACACCATAAGAAAAGCAAGCGGAGGAGCATGGAGCAAGCACCAAGACCCATATGCCCACTACATGGACCATACACCACGCAACATGGAGAAGTCTATCTCTTCTATGGATCGAATCAAGTATCAACTCAATGTGGTGAACAACACTATAAGGAAAGCATGTGGGGAAGGACATCATGATGCAAAACCCGTACATAATGCATACAATTCTGGTTTGACAAATAACTCTTGTTTTTCTTGTGATAATTCATGTTCAATGTCTCAAGATGAATCTAGATCGAATTTCATGGCCAAAACTTCTAATCCTCAATTACTTTCACAAATGTCGAATGATAAACTAATGTATAAAGATTTCATTGATAACCAAAGGAAACAAAATGAGGAACTTCTTGAAAAATTGAATTCTCTATCATCTAAGTTCAAAGTTATTGCCACACAACAAGAAAAGATATTTGAGACTACAATTTTTCAAGAAACTGGTTCCTCATATAGATCACAAGTTGAACAAAATGATACAATGACGTTGCAAAGTAATGAGCAATTAGAAAGTTTTAGTTCTTTGAAAGAAATTGCGATTTGTTTTGAGACCGACCGTGATGATGACACACAATTTGAAATAAATGAACAACAAGAGAAAATTGAAGAACCAAAGATTGTAGCACCTCCACCCAATATCTTTCCAATTTTCATTCCACTTAGATTAACATATATTGACAAATCTAATGAGTTGGAATTGAAGGATCCTCCAATAGCTTCTATTATCGATGAAACTGAGAAGAAAGAAGATGGTAGTATATCTCTCCAAGTCGAGGCATCCGACATGACAAATGAAAAGATCACCAAAATCGATTTGAGCTCTCAACTTGAAAAATGCTTGAATAATCATGATGTGATGAAAGACGACAAACCACAAATCAAGTATCACATCAAAATCGAGCGAAGGAAGATGACATCAAAACTAGAAAATTTCAAGCATATTTCAAGAGTCTTTCTCAAGTACTTTTGGGTGAATTATGATGCGTTAAATGGGCGTAAAGCGAAGATAAGATGAACATGAGAGGTGGTCAAGCTCGTGACCTAAAACTAGCGCTTCTTGGGAGGCAACCCAAGGATTTCTCAACTCTTCTCTCTTTTATTTTAATTAAAAAAAATAGAAAATCACAAAAAAATAGCAAAACAGAAAATAACAAAAATAGAATTTGATGTTTGTGTTTGTTTGTTTGTAGGGAAATTTTGAGAAACAAACGAAAAAAGATGCGATTCGTGCTAGAGCACCATGGGTTACGTGAACCAACTAACCCCGATCGACCTCATACGGATTGCATCAAAAGATCTAGAAAAATTGATAGAGCCGTCTTGGACAACGAGAGAACAAACTAGAAGCAAATCAACATATGGAAAGCAAAAATTGGCTAAGTTCTCTTTTCCCTCCTATTTACTTTTTTATTCGATTGCATGCATTGAGGACAATGCTTGATCTAAGTTTGGGGGGAGGGAATAGGAGAAAAATCGAACTTTTGGTGGATTTTGGTAAATTTTTGCAATTTTTTCGAACTTTTTGCTTCTCTGGTCAGCTCGAACAGACTTCTGGTCAATCCGACCAAAGCCTTGGAAACTTCTGTTTTTAACTTTCTCCTTGGTCGGTTCGAACAGACACCTGGTCGATTCGACCAGAACATGGAAATTGCACGATTTGGTTTGATTTTGGCTTGGAAATTAGTTGGTTTTGCCTATTCTCTCTCGATTTGAATTTTAAACGTTAAATCTCACACTGCTTAACTTTGTTTTTGAGTCAAACAAAAATTTTCTCAAAGAACCCTAGAATGTTTTGATATCGAACTTGTTCTTGCACCAATGGACTGAATTGGAGTATTTTCTTTAAAATTTGAACTTGATCTTGGATGCTTAGAATTGTTATGACAATCTTAGTCGATTCTCACAAGTTTTTGCCGAGTGAACTGATTCGTATTTGACAAACTTTTGAAAAGAAATTTATCGACTTTGGAAATTGTAAAATGAATTTTGTCTTGTTGAAATTGCTTTTTAATCGCTTGAATCACCAACGAGCAAAATTAATGGGAAATTAAATCAAAATAGCTGTGAAAACGAGGATGCACTGAGGCCTTTCTCCACCAACTTAGCCACAAATTGGAGGGTATTGGGTTAGGTATGAATTGTTAGGAATTACAACTCAAAGAAACCGAGAAATAATTGGACAACTCATGCTTAATTCTACCGGACCCGGTGCGAAAGCATTGGTAAAGGAGTTGTTGAGTATTATGGCCCAAGTGTACCGTGGTCATAGTCGAGCAACACCCGTCTAACCTCCCTAGCGCGACATGTGCTAGTAGCAAACTCAAGGCCAATGATACCGCATTATCCTCTAGGGTGTAAAGCCCCACGGCTCGACTTGCACGAAAAAAAAAAAAGAAAAAAGAAAAAAAAACATTGGTGAAAAAATTGAAATTGCTTTTGAGAAAAGTTCATTATAAAATTTCTGAAGTTGATAAAGGACTTTACAAATTTTTGTGGAATGTGAAAAGGAACGGGTAATTGAAATTGAGATCGCTTTTGAAATATCAAAGGGAAGCTAGAGTTCTAATTTTTGGGAAAAGACTTTACTTAGGGCCAAGAGTTGCATTAATTAAGTTGTGAACACTTAACTTGGTTTTTCATTTTGATTCTTGTTTGACTCATTTGATGAAAGTGTGAGAAATTTTAGGCATAGCAATTGATTTCACGACATTTATTGGTTTGAGATACAACTCAATGTTTAAGGTTTAAGTACAGTCCAAAACTCTAAGCTTAGGGTGTTGCTTGAGGACAAGCAAAGTTTAAGTTTGGGGGGATTTTGATATCGTCATTATTTGTAGGCATTTGGACCGTACTTGGCACTCAAATAACACTCAAACCATTGAATTATTTAATAGATTGCTATGATTTCCATGGAATTGGCTCTACCGTCGTTTCTTCTCTCATTTTACAGGACTTTGATGATTTCTGATGATTTTGGAGCATATAGATGGATTCCCGACGTAGCACGTACGCTAGACGACTCATTCCTAGCATTGGAGGCTCTTTTCTCTCTTCTGGTCGACCCGAACAATCATCTGTTCGATCCGACCAGCACCTATGGCAGCCAGGCGTAATTTCTCTCTCCTGGTCGACCCGACCAGGAGCCTGTTCGATCCGACTGGGCATCACAACAGCAGACTTGTGCAGCTATCCTTTCTCTCTCCTGTTCGGTTCGAACAAGGATCTGTTCGGTTTGACCAGGGTGCCGCCATATCACATAAGGCATTATTTTTTACATAGAAACTGATGGAAATGGCAATTTCTTGCGCCCTGGTGCCCTAGCCTTCCATCCTTGCGACCTGGGACATCCATATATACACCTCTAGACCTGAAGGAAACAAATACAACCTTTCATACCACAAAATTCCACTTTCCATAGGCGTTTTTCTCTCTTCCACCATGGGAGATCATCAAAGCTTGGTTCTTTGAAGCGACGGCAGCAAGGAGACGAGTTTGATAACCATCTTGCAACACACCACTGCCTAGAGATCATAGTTCGAAAGCATAAAGGAGTATTCGGTTTATTCTTCTATGTTTTCTTCTCTATTTTCGATGGGCTTGTATCTTGTTATTTCTATGTTATTTGTTGTGTGTTTTAGTACTATGTTAGGCTAAATTTATGTTTGTTTGAGTATTTGAAGACTAGACTTTATATTTTTCTTTTCTACTCACTTTTCTCTCTCTTTATTGCAGGACTGGCAGGCAAGACACATAGGAAGAAGACTCCACCTCCAAAAGTTCGAAACTACTTCTTCCGTCACTTGACGGAGGATCCAGAACAGCCACCAGCCTGAAAAACACCGTTCGATGCACGAAAGTGATAAGTTCTGTGTTCTAGAGTCCAAACCAAGGTGAAACCTGAACCCTAAGACGCTTTTTATACTGTTTGAAAACCCAAAAATCTTACTTTAGTTGTTTACTTTATTTTAATTGACAAAAACAACTAAAAATATCTACTTTATTGCACTTAGATTTATTTCCATTATTTCTCCACCAAAATATTCTTGTCTAGCTTTTGAAAAAGGATAAGTCCAGTAATCAATTGTGCCGTCCCTTGGGTTCGACCCTAAAGCTTTACTCCAAACGATTAGTGAGGTTAGCTCTAGGTCTATAAATTTATTTGATTCCTAGGTAATAAGCCTTCATCAGTGGCCTTCAATTCGTCTAACCCTAAAGCCATAGATTTGTTAATTTTTTCTTGTTTACTCATGAATTCTTGAACAACAATTGGAATCTCTTCCTTATCGAAAAAGGGTTTCTTTTGAAATGATTGGTCTCTATTGTTGTTGTTGAATTGGGCATTCTTATACAAATTTGGCGGGTTATTTTAGTACTTTGAACCGTAAGGGGGCCCATTGTGTAGGTAGTTCACTTGGGCCCCTCCGTTACCAATTTTGGCAAGAGGGCAGTTGATAGATGTATGCCCTTCCTCGCCGCATGCTCCGCATTGATTTGAATGGAGATGTGTCCCTTGAGCAGATTGGTAAGCGGCAAGTTCAGCTACCTAATTGACCCCCTTTTTAATGTTTTATACCATTTTTGTGCTCGGTCCTTAAGGGTGAAGTGAAATAACAATAGCCTAATTGCTTGTTGAGAAACACCATTAAACTTAATTAATCTAGTGCAATCAATAAAAGTTTGTAAGTGAGCGTGTGGATCCTCGTCATCGTTCCCATAGAACGGATTTTGTTGCACAAGCACGACGTGGTTGGGGGCGATTTGCATGTTGTTAGCGGTGATGCCTGGAATCACCACTGGTCCGCCCACGTTTCTTGCGCTGGGAACTCCAAACTCCATAAGTGTCCTTTCATGATCCTCCTCATCTTCGTCGTCGGAGTTATGGATGCTTCCCTCATCTTCCTGAGTCCATCGGCGACGCTCATTGTCGAAATCTCTCCTTTGACCTACAAGAGCGTTCCGATCAGCTGTCATTCGAGCCTCTCTTTGCTCAAGTTGGAGACGGAGGTTCTCCAATTCTTGTGTGTACTGTGCAATGACCTCCGGCGTGAGTTGCTCGGCCATCGTTTGGTTCTCTCTCTCTTGCTCGAGGCTTAGTTCGGTCAGAACTGGTTCTGTTCGGTTCGAACAGAGATTGGGTTGAGGGGCTGGTGGCTGTTCTGGATCCTCCGTCAAGTGACGGAAGAAGTAGTTTCGAACTTTTGGAGGTGGAGTCTTCTTCCTATGTGTCTTGCCTGCCAGTCCTGCAATAAAGAGAGAGAAAAGTGAGTAGAAAAGAAAAATATAAAGTCTAGTCTTCAAATACTCAAACAAGCATCCAATATCGACACCGTCCCCGGCAACGGCGCCAATTTGCTGAAAGCTTAAAAACCTAGGAATCAAATAAATTTGTAAACCTAGACCTAACTTCACTAGTCGTCAAAGTTAAGCTTAGGGTCGAACCCACAGGACGGATTAACGATTACTGGACTTGTTCTTTTTATGAAGCTAGACAGTAAAATAAGGTTGAGGGTGTTGTGAAATAAAATGACTAAATAAATGGTGCAAATAAGTAATATTTTTGGTTGTTTTATCTAAAATAACAATCCAGGAAAGATAAAATAAAGCAGGTAAATTTTGGGGGTTTTCAAGTATAATAAGGCGTCTTAGGGGTCAGGATTTACTTAGGTTTAGCCCTCGATTTGCTGGATCGCTCGCTGTCGCGTTAAATACCAACAAATCTAAGCATAGGCCGTCAGTTCGGTCCGAACATGACTTGTTCGGTCCGAACAGGGGCTGGTATGTTGAGTTATGACCACACAACTTGAGTTTTAACTTTATGAAGGGCTCAGATCGGCTATAGCTACATTAACTAATCCTCAACTGTCGTCTTTTGGACTAGAAATTAGTACAGGTCTCTACTTTGCCCACATAGACCAATTAAACCTAAACTTTTGTGTCAGTATTTTAATTAACATATGTCTTATTTATTTGTTTTCTTAGGGATATCTAAGTTGCCTTTCAGCCCATGGAAATTAGATACAAGAGTAAAACAAACAACAACAAGAGTAGAAATAACAAGATATAAGTCCATGGAAATTAGAGATAAAAACATAGGAAGAATAAACCAAATTGTCCTTCTATGCTCGATATTTAATCTTCAAAGGCAGTGGGGTGTTACAAGGCGTGTCTCCAACCTTCTCCTTGCTGCCGTCGCCTCAAGAATCCGGTTGCTCAACGAAATTAATGGTGGAATCGCCTAAGGAAAGTGGAATTGTGGTATGGAGGGTTGAATGCCTTTCCTTCAGGCCTTGGGGCGTATATATAATGGTCTTCTGGCTTGAAAAGGAGGCTGGGGCGCTATGGCAAGAAAACATACCAAAATATCGAGTTTCCATGCGTGAAAACCCTACCAAATATGCCATAGCGGCTCTCGGTTCGGACTGGACAAGTTTTGTTCGGACCGGAAAGGCCTAATTCGGGTCAAAACAGCTCAATTCAGTTCGGACCGAACAGATTCAGTTCGGACCGAACTGAGACTGCAGCTTTTGAGTATCAATTGTATTTTGGTCATATCTCCTTCGTCTGAACTCCGATTTAGGTGATTCAAAAGTCGTTGGAAAGTTTAGGATGAGCTCTACAATGATGTTGACTCTATTTAACAATTTGCTTTCCTTAGACTCTCATTTTGTGCTGTAAACATGCCTTCGGTCCGAGCGAAACTCCATTCGGTTCGAGCATGAGTAGTTCGGTCCGAGTAGTAGCTTTGATGTTGCCTCCAAGTGCTAGGAATGAGTCGTCTAGCGTATGCCAAGTGCCAAAATCCATCTTATATTCGAGAATCCACCAGAAATCGTCAAGAAACCTGAAAATAAGAGAAAAGACGACGGTAGAGCCAATTCCTAGAAAATCATAGTAATTCATCAAATAATAAAATGGTTTGAGTATGATTTGAGTGCAAAGTACGGTCCAAATACCAACAAATAATAACGATATCAATATGATGAATATCTTCTTCAATAAAAAAAAATTAAGCTGCCAAGAATTTTATACTTCAAAAACTTCACATTTAAATTATTACCATGAAAATGAAGCACGAAGTAAGGAAGTTTTTAATAGAGAATAGCATATTAATTTTAGACAGGTCATACTTTGGAAATTGACGTTTCTCAAAAAAAAAAAAAAAGAAAAACTATAAAATTAACAAAAAGACGATTTTACTTATGGGGTAAAGGATACAAAAGTACATGATATATTTATGTACATTTTTACTTGTGGGTAGACATGTCAACACTGAAACATTTTAACGTTTCGTTTCTGTTCCGTCGAAACGGAACGTTAAATAAAAGATGAAATGAGTTCCGTTTTCAGAAATGGAATGGAAACGGAACTGAAATTCATTAACGTAAATGAAACGGAACATGGAAATAGGGCTGAAATCAATAGAAAATAGAGACGGAACGTTAAATGGAACAGATTTCAGTTACATTTGACAAAACGGAACAGAAATGAAACAACCATTTCAATTATTAAAAAAGATTGTATTATACATTGTATTTATTCACATAATGAGCAGGTTTTGCAGATTCTGATTATATTTGATCATTTTAAGCGATTTTGCATTCATTTTAAGTAATTTGATCACAATAATCTATATTTAAGCTTTATATACTTTAGATTATGTTTATTAAGAACGATTGAAATGTACATTATAATTTTTCACATGATGTGCAGATTTTACAGATTCTGAGTATATTTGAGCATTCCAAGTGATTTTGCATTCATTTTAAGTTGTTTGATCATAATATTCTGTATATAAGCTCTTTATATATTCTAGAATATATTTATAAGCTCTACTATTCAAAACGATTGGATTATACATTATAATTATTCACATAATGTGCAGGTTTTACAATTTTTATTACATTTGAGAACTTTCAGCTATTTTGCTTTCATTTTAGGTAATTTGATTACTATAATCTATATTTAAGCTCTTTATATACTTTGGAATATGTTTTAGAACACACTTATTCAAAACGATTGGATTATACATTATAATTATTCACGTAATGTGCCGATTTTACAGATTCTGTGTATATTTGAACATTTCAAGTGATTTTGCAATCATTTTAAGTCGTTTGATCACAATATTCTGTATTTACACTCTTTATATAGTCTAGAATATGTTTATGAGCTCAATTATTCAAAAAGATTGGATTATACAGTGTAATTATTCACATAATGTGCAGGTTTTACAGATTTTCGTTATATTTTAGCATTTTCAACTATTTTGTTTCATTTTAAGTTATTTGATCACAATAATCTATATTTAATCTCATTACATAGTTTAGAATATATTTACGAACTCATTTATTCAAAACAATTGAATTATACATTGTAGTTATTCGCATAGTGCAGATTTTGCAAAATCTTGAGTATATTTGTGCATTTCAAGCAGTTTTGGATTCATTTTAAGTCAGTTGAACACAATAATCTAAATTTAAACTCTTTCTACAGTTTATAATAAGTCTATGAGATCAATTATTCAAAACTATTGGATTATATATTGTAATTATTCATATAATGTGCATATTTTACTGATTCTGTTTATATTTGAGCATTTTAAGCGATTTTGCATTCATTTTAAGTCATTTGATCACAATAATCTATATTTAAGCTCATTATGTACTTTGTAATATGTTTATGAACTCACTTATTCAATACAACTGTATACATTGTAATTATCTACATAATGTGCAGATTTTACAAAATCTTAGTATATTGAGCATTTCAAGCTATTTTGAATTCATTTTAAGTCATTTTATCACAATAATCTATATTTAAAAGATTTATATAGTCCAGAATATGTTTATAAGGTCAAGTATTCATAACGATTGGATTATACATTGTAATTATTCACATAATATGCAGATTTTACAGAATCTGAGTATATTTGTGCATTTCAAACTATTTTGCATTCATTTTAAGTCATTTGATCACAATAATCTATATTTAAACTCTTTATATAGTCTAGAATATGTTAAAGAGGTCAACTATTCAAAACGATTGGATTATACATTGTAATTATTCAAATAATGTGCAGGTTTTACAGATTTTGATTATATTTGAGCATTTTAAGCGATTTTGCATTCATTTAAAGTTATTTGATCACAATAATCTATATTTAAGCACTTATTATACTATGGAATATGTTTATTAACACACCGATTCAAAACGATTGAATTATACATTGTAATTATTCACATAATTTGCAAATTTTAAAGAATTAAAGTATATTTGAGTTTTTCAAGTGATTTTGCATTCATTTTAAGTCATTTCATCACAATAATCTATATTTAAAATCTTTATATAGTCCAGAATATGTTTATAAGGTCAATTATTCATAACGATTGGATTATACATTGTAATTATTCACATAATATGCAGATTTTACAGAATCTGAGTATATTTGAGCATTTCAAGCGATTTTGAATTCATTTTAAGTCATTTAATCACAATAATTTATATTTAATCTCATTACATAGTTTAGAATATGTTTACGAACTCATTTATTCAAAACAATTGAATTATATTATTGTAATTATTTGCATAGTGCAGAATTTACAAAATCTGAGTATATTTGGGCATTTCAAACGATTTTGGATTCATTTTAAGTCATTTGAACACAATAATCTATATTTAAACTTTTTATATAGTCTATAATATGTCTATGAGGTAAATTATTCAAAACTATTGGATTATACATTGTAATTATTCATATAATGTGCATATTTTACAGATTCTGTTTATATTTGAACATTTTAAGCGATTTTGCATTAATTTTAAATCATTTGATCACAATAATCTAAATTTAAACTAATTATATAGTTCGTAATATGTTTATGAACTCACTTATTCAATACGATTGTATACAATGATGTGCAGATTTTACAGGATCTTAGTATATTTGAGCATTTCAAGCTATTTTGAATTCATTTTAAATTATTTGATCATAATAATCTATATTTAAAATCTTTATATAGTCGAGAATATGTTTATAAGGTCAATTATTCATAACGATTGGATTATACATTGTAATTGTTCACATAATATGCAGATTTTACAGAATCTGAGTATATTTGAACATTTCAAGCGATTTTGCATTCATTTTAAGTTAGTTGATCACAACAATCTATATTTAAACTCTTTATATAGTCGAGAATATGTTTATGAGGTCAATTATTAACATAAATTTCAGATTTTACAGATTCTGATTATATTTGAGCATTTTAAGCGATTTTGCTTTCATTTTAAGTTATTTGATCACATTAATCTATATTTAAGTTCTTTATATAGTTTAAAATATCTTTATGAACACACTTATTCAAAACGATTGCATTATACCTTGTAATTATTCAGGTAATCTCCAGATTTTACAGAATCTGAGTATATTTGAGCATTTCAAACGATTTTGCATTCATTTTAAGTCATTTGACCATAATAATCTATATTTAAACACTTTATATAGTTTATAATATATTTTTGAGGTCAATTACTCAAAAAGAGTGGATTATACATTATAATTATTCACATAATTTTCCGATTTTACAAATTCTGATTGTATTTGAGTATTTTAAACGATTTTGCATTTATTTTAGGTCAGGTGACCGCAATAATATATATTTAAGCTCTTTATATAGTCTAGAATAAGTTTATGAGGTCAATTATTATAAAAGATTGTATTATACATTATATTTATTGTCCTAATGAGCAGGTTTTACAGATTCTGATTATATTTGAGCATTTTCAGCGATGTTTCTTTCATTTTAAGTTATTTGATGACAATAAATTTATATTTAAGCTCATTACGTAGTTTCGAATATGTTTATCAACTCTTTTATTCAAAACAATTGTATTATACAGTGTAATTATTCACATAATGTGCACATTTTACAAAATCTGAGTATATTTGAGCATTTCAAGCAATTTTGCATTCATTTTATGTTATTTTAACAAAATAATCTATGTTTAAACTCTCTTTATATAGTCTTGAATATATTTATGATCTCAACTATTCAAAAAGATTGGATTATACATTGTAATTATTCACATAGTGTGCAGGTATAACAGATTCTGATTATATTTGAGCATTTCAAGTGGTTTTGCTTTTATTTTAAGTCATTTGATCACAATAATCAATATTTAAAATCTTTATATAGTCCAGAATATGTTTATAAGGTCAATTATTCATAACGATTGGATTATACATTGTAATTGTTCACATAATCTCCAGATTTTACAGAATCTGAGTATATTTGAACATTTCAAGGGATTTTGCATGTATTTTAAGTTATTTGATCACACTAATCTATATTTAAACTCTTTATATAGTCTAGAATATGTTTATGAGGTCAATTATTCATTTTACGAGGTCAATTATTCTAGAATAACTTTTTATTCAAAACTATTGGATTATACATTGTAATTATTCATATAATGTGCATATTTTACAGATTCTGTTTATATTTAAGCATTTTAAGTGATTTTGCATTCATTTTAAATCATTTGATCACAATAATCTAAATTTAAACTCATTATATAGTCCGTAATATGTTTATGAACTCACTTATTCAATACGATTGTATACATTGTAATTATTTACATGATGTCAGATTTTACAGGATCTTAGTATATTTGAGCATTTGAAGCTATTTTGAATTCATTTTAAGTCATTTTATCATAATAATCTATATTTAAAATCTTTATATAGTCCAGAATATGTTTATAAGGTCAATTATTCATAACGATTGGATTATACATTGTAATTGTTCACATAATATGCAGATTTTATAGAATCTGAGTATATTTGAACATTTCAAGCGATTTTGCATTCATTTTAAGTTAGTTGATCACAACAATCTATATTTAAACTCTTTATATAGTCGAGAATAAGTTTATGAGGTCAATTATTAACATAAATTTCAGATTTTACAGATTCTGATTATATTTGAGCATTTTAAGCGATTTTGCTTTCATTTTAAGTTATTTGATCACATTAATCTACATTTAAGATCTTTATATAGTTTAAAATATCTTTCTTAAAACACTTATTCAAAACGATTGCATTATACCTTGTAATTATTCACGTAATCTCCAGATTTTATAGAATCTGAGTATATTTGAGCATTTCAAGCGATTTTGCATTCATATTAAGTCATTTGTTCATAATAATCTATATTTAAACACTTTTATATAGTTTAGAATATGTTTTTGAGGTCAATTACTCAAAAAGAGTGGATTATAAATTATAATTATTCACATAACTTTCCGATTTTACAAATTCTGATTGTATTTGAGAATTTTAAGCGATTTTGCATTTAGTTGAAGTCAGTTGACCACAATAATATATATTTAAACTCTTTATATAGTCTAAAATAAGTTTATGTGGTGAATTATTAAAAAAGATTGTATTATACATTATATTTATTCACATAAATTGCAGGTTTTACAGATTCTGATTATATTTGAGCATTTTCAGCGATTTTACTTTCGTTTTAAGTCATTTGATCATAATAATCTATATTTAAGCTCATTACGTAGTTTAGAATATTTTTATCAACTCTTTTATTCAAAACAATTGTATTATACAGTGTAATTATTTACATAATGTGCACATTTTACAGAATCTGAGTACATTTGAGCATTACAAGCAATTTTGCATTCATTTTATGTTATTTTAAAAAAATAATCTACCTTTAAACTCTCTTTATATAGTCTTGAATATATTTATGACCTCAACTATTAAAAAAGATTGGATTATACATTGTAATTATTCACATAGTGTGCAGGTATAACAGATTCTGATTATATTTGAGCATTTCAAGTGGTTTTGCTTTTATTTTAAGTCATTTGATCACAATAATCTATATTTATGCTCTTTATATTGTCTAGAATATGTTTATGAGCTCAATTATTCAAAACGTTTGGATTATACAATGTAATTATTCACATGATGTGATGATTTTACAGACTCTTAGTATATTTGAGCAATTTCAGTTATTTGAATTCATTTTGAGTCATTGATAACATAATCGATGTTTAAACTCTTTATATTGTCTAGAATATATTTATGAGGTCAATTATTCAAAAAGATTTGATTATACGTTGTAATTATACACAATATATGTAGATTTTACAGAATATGAGTATATTTGAGCATTTCAAGCGATTTTGCATTCATTTTAAGTCATTTGATCACACTAATCTATATTTACACTCCTTCTATAGTCTAGAATATGTTTATGAGGTCAATTATTCAAGAAGATTGCATTATTGATTGTAATTATTCACATAAATTTCACATTTTACCGATTCTGATTATATTTGAGCATTTTAAGCGATTTTGCTTTCATTTTAAGTAATTTATCACATTAATCTATATTTAAGCTCTTTATATAGTTTAAATATCTTTATGAACACACTTATTCAAAATGATTGCATTACACCTTATAATTATTCACGTAATCTCCAGATTTTACAGAATCTGAGTACATTTGAGCATTTCAAGCGATTTTGCATTCATTATAAGTCATTTGATCACAATAATCTATATTTAAATGCTTTATATAGTTTAGAATATATTTTTGAGGTCAATTACTCAAAAAGAGTGGATTATACATTATAATTTTTAGAAATTCTGATTGTATTTGAGCATTTTAAGCGATTTTGCATTTATTTTAAGTCTGTTGACCACAACAATATATATTTAAGCTCTTTATATAGTCTAGAATAAGTTTATGAGTTCAATTATTAAAAAAGATTGTATTATACATTATATTTATTCACATAATGAGCAGGTTTTACAGATTCTGATTATATTTGAGATTTTTCAGCGATTTTGCTTTCATTTTAAGTCATTTGGTCACATGATCTTTATATAAACTCATTACATTGTTTAGAATATTTTTATCAACTCTTTTATTCAAAACAATTGTATTATACAGTGTAATTATTCACATAATGTGCACATTTTACAAAATCTGAGTATATTTGAGCATTACAAGCAATTTTGCATTCATTTTAAGTTATTTTAACAAAATAATCTATATTTAAACTCTCTTTATATAGTCTTGAATATATTTATGACCTCAACTATTCAAAAAGATTGGATTAGACATTGTAATTATTCACATAGTGTGCAGGTATTACAGATTCTGAATATATTTGAGCATTTCAAGTGGTTTTGCATTTATTTTTAAGTCATTTGATCACAATAATCTATATTTATACTCTTTATATTGTCTAGAATATGTTTATGAGATCAATTATTCAAAAAGACTTGATTATACATTGTAATTATTCACATTATATGTAGATTTTACAGAATATGAGTATATTTGAGCATTTCAAGCAATTCTGCATTCATTTTAAGTCATTTGAGCACACTAATCTATATTTAAACTCTTTATATAGTCTAGAATATGTTTTTGAGGTCAATTATTCAAGAAGATTGCATTATTGATTGTAATTATTCACATAAATTTCAGATTTTACAGATTCTGATTATATTTGAGCATTTTAAGTGATTTTGCTTTCATTTTAAGTCATTTGATCACATTAATCTATATTTTAGTTTTTTATATAGTTTAAAATATCTTTATGAACACACTTATTCAAAACGATTGCATTATACCTTGTAATTATTCAGGTAATCTCCAGATTTTACAGAATCTGAGTATATTTGAGCATTTCAAACGATTTTGCATTCATTTTAAGTCATTTGACCATAATAATCTATATTTAAACACTTTATATAGTTTAGAATATATTTTTGATGTCAATTACTCAAAAAGAGTGGATTATACATTATAATTATTCACATAATTTTCCGATTTTACAAATTCTGATTGTATTTGAGTATTTTAAACGATTTTGCATTTATTTTAAGTCAGGTAACTACAATAATATATATTTAAGCTCTTTATATAGTCTAGAATAAGTTTATGAGGTCAATTATTATAAAAGATTGTATTATACATTATATTTATTGTCCTAATGAACAGGTTTTACAGATTGTGATTATATTTGTGCATTTTCAGCGATGTTTCTATCATTTTAAGTCATTTGATGACAATAAATTTATATTTAAGCTCATTACATAGTTTAGAATATTTTTGTCAACTCTTTTATTCAAAACAATTGTATTATACAGTGTAATTATTCACATAATGTGCACATTTTACAAAATCTGAGTATATTTGAGCATTACAAGCAATTTTGCATTCATTTTAAGTTATTTTAACAAAATAATCTATATTTAAACTCTCTTTATATAGTCTTGAATATATTTATGACCTCAACTATTCAAAAAGATTGGATTATACATTGTAATTATTCGCGTAGTGTGCAGGTATTACAGATTCTGATTATATTTGAGCATTTCAAGGGGTTTTGCATTTATTTTAAGTCATTTGATCACTATATTTGATATTTATACTCTTCATATTGTCTAGAATATGTTTATGAGCTCAATTATTAAAAACGGTTGGATTATACAATGTTATTATTCACATAATGTGATGATTTTACAGACTCTTAGTATATTTGAGCAATTTCAGTTATTTGAATTCATTTTTTGTCATTGATCGCATAATCGATGTCTAAACTCTTTATATTGTCTAGAATATGTTTATGAGGTCAATTATTCAAAAAGATTTGATTATACATTGTAATTATTCACATTATATGTAGATTTTACAGAATCTGAGTAATATTTGAGAATTTCATGTGATTTAGCATTCATTTTAAGTCATTGGATCACACTAATAATCTATATTTAAACTCTTTATATAGTCTACAATATGTTTATGAGGTCAATTTATCAAGAAGATTGCATTATTGATTGTAATTATTAACATAAATTTCAGATTTTACAGATTCTTATTATATTTGTGCATTTTCTCCGATTTTGCTTTCATTTTAAGTCATTTGATCGCATTAATTTATATTTAAGCTTTTTATATTGTTTAAAATATCTTTATGAACACACTTATTCAAAACGATTGCATTATACCTTGTAATTATTCACGTAATCTCCAGATTTTACAGAATCTGAGTATATTTGAGCATTTCAAGCGATTTTCATTCATTTTAAGTCATTTGAACATAACAATCTATATAAAAACACTTTATAAAGTTTAGAATATGTTTTTGAGGTCAATTACTAAAAAAGAGTGGATTATACATTATAATTATTCACATAATTTTCTGATTTTAAAAATTCTGATTGTATTTAAGTATTTTAAGCGATTTTGCATTTATTTTAAGCCAGTTGACCACAATAATATATATTTAAGCTCTTTATATAGTCTAGAATAAGTTTATGAGTTCATATATTAAACAAGATTGTATTATACATTATATTTATTCACATAATGTGCCGGTTTTACAGATTCTGATTATATTTGAGCATTTTCAGCGATTTTGCTTTCATTTTAAGTCATTTGATCACAATAATCTATATTTAAGCTCTTTACATAGTTTCAAAAATGTTTATCAACTCTTTTATTCATAAGAATTGTATTATACAGTGTAATTATTCACATAATGTACACATTTTACAAAATCTGAGTATGTTTGAGCATTACAAGTAATTATGCATTAATTTTTAGTTTTTTTAACAAAATAATCAATATTTAAACTCTCTTTATATAGTCTTGAATATATTTATGGCCTCAACTATTCAAAAAGATTGGATTATACATTGTAGTTATTCATATAATGTGTATTTTACAGATTCTGTTTATATTTGAGCATTTTAAGTGATTTTGCATTCATTTTAAATAATTTGATCACAATAATCTATATTTATGCTCTTTATATTGTCTAGAATATGTTTATGAACTCACTTATTCAATACGATTGTATACATTGTAATTATTTAGATGATGTGCAGATTTTACAGGATCTTAGTATATTTGAGCATTTCAAGCTATTCTGAATTCATTTAAGTCATTTGATCATAATAATCTATATTTAAAATCTTTATATAGTCCATAATATGTTTATAAGGTCAATTATTCATAACGATTGGATTATACATTGTAATTGTTCATATAATATGCAGATTTTACAGAATCTGAGTATATTTGAACATTTCAAGCGATTTTGCATTCATTTTAAGTTAGTTGATCACAACAATCTATATTTAAACTCTTTATATAGTCGAGAATAAGTTTATGAGGTCAATTATTAACATAAATTTCAGATTTTACAGATTCTGATTATATTTGAGCATTTTAAGCGATTTTGCTTTCTTTTTAAGTTATTTGATCACATTAATCTATATTTAAGATCTTTATATAGTTTAAAATATCTTTCTGATCACACTTATTCAAAACGATTGCATTATACCTTGTAATTATTCAGGTAATCTCCAGATTTTACTGAATCTGAGTATATTTGAGCATTTCAAGCGATTTTGCATTCATTTTAAGTCATTTGACCATAATAATCTATATTTAAACTCTTTATATAGTTTAGAATATATTTTCGAGGTCAATTACTCAAAAAGAGTGGATTATACATTATAATTATTCACATAATTTTCCGATTTTACAAAGTCTGATTGTATTTGAGTATTTTAAACGATTTTGAATTTATTTTAAGTCAGGTGACCGCAATAATATATATTTAAGCTCTTTATATAGTCAAGAATAAGTTTATGAGGTCAATTTTTATAAAATATTGTATTATACATTATATTTATTGTCCTAATGAGCAGGTTTTACAGATTCTGATTCTATTTGAGCATTTTCTGTGATGTTTCTTTCATTTTAAGTCATTTGATGACAATAAATTTATATTTAAGCTCATTACATAGTTTAGAATATGTTTATCAACTCTTTTATTCAAAACAATTGTATTATACAGTGTAATTATTCACATAATGTGCACATTTTACAAAATCTGAGTATATTTGAGCATTTCAAGCAATTTTGCATTCATTTTTTGTTATTTTAACAAAATAATCTATCTTTAAACTCCCTTTATATAGTCTTGAATATATTTATGACCTCAACTATTCAAAAAGATTGGATTATACATTGTAATTATTCACATAGTGTGCAGGTATAACAGATTCTGATTATATTTGAGCATTTCAAGTGGTTTTGCTTTTATTTTAAGTCATTTGATCACAATAATCTATATTTAAAATCTTTATATAGTCCAGAATATATTTATAAGGTCAATTATTCATAACGATTGGATTATACCTTGTAATTGTTCACATAATCTCCAGATTTTACAGAATCTGAGTATATTTGAGCATTTCAAGGGATTTTGCATTCATTTTAAGTCATTTGATCACACTAATCTATATTTAAACTCTTTATATAGTCTAGAATATGTTTATGAGGTCAATTATTCAAGAAGATTGCATTATTGATTGTAAATTATGAGGTGAATTATTCATTTTACGAGGTCAATTATTCTAGAATAACTTTTTATTCAAAACTATTAGATTATACATTGTAATTATTCATATAATGTGCATATCTTACAGATTCTGTTTATATTTGAGCATTTTAAGTGATTTTGCATTCATCTTAAATCATTTGATCACAATAATCAAAATTTAAACTCATTATATAGTCCGTAATATGTTTATCAACTCACTTATTCAATACGATTGTATACATTGTAATTATTTACATGATGTGCAGATTTTAAAGGATCTTAGTATATTTGAGCATTTCAAGCTATTTTGAATTCATTTTATGTCATTTGGTCATAATAATCTATATTTAAAATCTTTATAAAGTCCAGAATATGTTTATATGGTCAATTATTCATAACGATTGGATTATACATTGTAATTGTTCACATAATATGCAGATTTTACAGAATCTGAGTATATTTGAACATTTCAAGCGATTTTGCATTCATTTTAAGTTAGTTGATCACAACAATCTATATTTAAACTCTTTATATAGTCGAGAATAAGTTTATGAGGTCAATTATTAACATAAATTTCAGATTTTACAGATTCTGATTATATTTGAGCATTTTAAGCGATTTTGCTTTCATTTTATGTTATTTGATCACATTAATCTATATTTAAGATCTTTATATAGTTTAAAATATCTTTCTGAACACACTTATTCAAAACGATTGCATTATACCTTGTAATTATTCACGTAATCTCCAGATTTTTCAGAATCTGAGTATATTTGAGCATTTCAAGCGATTTTGCATTCATTTTAAGTTATTTGTTCATAATAATCTATATTTAAACACTTTATATAGTTTAGAATATGTTTTTGAGGTCAATTACTCAAAAAGAGTGGATTATATATTATAACTATTCACATAATTTTCCGATTTTACAAATTCTGATTGCATTTGAGCATTTTAAGCGATTTTGCATTTATTTGAAATCAGTTGACCACAATAATATATATTTAAACTCTTTATATACTCTAAAATAAGTTTATGTGGTGAATTATTAAATAAGATTGTATTATACATTATATTTATTCACATAAAGAGCAGGTTTTAAAGATTCTGATTATATTTGAGCATATTCCGTGATTTTGCTTTCATTTTAAGTCATTTGATCACAATAATCTATATTTAAGCTCATTATGTAGTTTCGAATATTTTTATCAACTCTTTTATTCAAAACAATTGTATTATACAGTGTAATTATTTACATAATGTGCACATTTCACAAAATCTGAGTACATTTGAGCATTACAAGCAATTTTTTATTCATTTATGTTATTTTAACAAAATAATCTATCTTTAAACTCTCTTTATATAGTCTTGAATATATTTATGACCTCAACTATTCAAAAAGATTGGATTATACATTGTAATTATTCACATAGTGTGCAGGTATAACAGATTCTGATTATATTTGAGCATTTCTAGTGGTTTTGCTTTTATTTTAAGTCATTTGATCACAAGAATCTATATTTATGCTCTTTATATTGTCTAGAATATGTTTATGAGCTCAATTATTCAAAACGTTTGGATTATACAATGTAATTATTCACATAATGTGACGATTTTACAGACTCTTAGTATATTTGAGCAATTTCAGTTATTTGAATTCATTTTGAGTCATTGATCACATAATCGATGTATAAACTTTTTATATTGTCTAGAATATATTTATGAGGTCAATTATTCAAAAAGATTTGATTATACGTTGTAATTATACACAATATATGTAGATTTTACAGAATATGAGTATATTTGAGCATTTCAAGCGATTTTGCATTCATTTTAAGTCATTTGATCACACTAATCTATATTTAAACTCTTTCTATAGTCTAGAATATGTTTATGAGGTCAATTATTCAAGAAGATTGCATTATTGATTGTAATTATTCACATAAATATCAGATTTTTCCGATTCTGATTATATTTGAGCATTTTAAGCGATTTTGCTTTCATTTTAAGTAATTTATCACATTAATCTATATTTAAGCTCTTTATATAGTTTAAATATCTTTATGAACACACTTATTCAAAACGATTGCAATACACCTTATAATTATTCACGTAATCTCCAGATTTTACAGAATCTGAGTATATTTGAGCATTTCAAGCGATTTTGCATTCATTATAAGTCATTTGATCGCAATAATCTATATTTAAATACTTTATATAGTTTAGAATATATTTTTGAGGTCAATTACTCAAAAAGAGTGGATTATACGTTATAATTATTCACATAATTTTCCGATTATACAAATTCTGATTGTATTTGATCATTTTAAGTGATTTTGCATTTATTTTAAGTCAGTTGACCATAATAATATATATTTAAGCTCTTTATATAGTCTAGAATAAGTATATGAGGTCAATTATTAAAAAAGATTGTATTATACATTATATTTATTGACCTAATGAGCCGGTTTTATAGATTCTGATTATATTTGGCATTTTCAGCTATTTTGCTTTCATTTTAAGTCATTTCATCACATTAATCAATATTTAAACTCTTTATATAGTTTAAAATATCTTTATGAACTCTCTTATTCAAAATGATTGCATTATACCCTGTAATTATTCAAGTAATCTCCAGATTTTTACAGAATCTGAGTATATTTGGGCATTTCAAGCGATTTTGCATTCATTTTAAGTTGTTTGATTACAATAATCTATATTTAAACACTTTATATAGTTTAGAATATATTTTTGAGGTCAATTACTCAAAAAGAGTGGATTATACATTATAATTATTCACATAATTTTTCGATTTTAGAAATTCTGATTGTATTTGTGCATTTTAAGCGATTTTGCATTTATTTTAATTCTGTTGATCACAACAATATATATTTTAGCTCTTTATATAGTCGAGAATAAGTTTATGAGGTCAATTATTAAAAAAAATTGTATTATAGATTATATTTATTCACATAATGAGCAGGTTTTACAGATTCTGATTATATTTGAGCATTTTCAGCGATTTTGCTTTCATTTTAAGTCATTTGGTGACATGATCTTTATATAAGCTATTTACATTGTTTAGAATATGTTTATCAACTCTTTTATTCAAAACAATTGTATTATACAGTGTAATTATTCACATAATGTGCACATTTTACAAAATCTGAGTATATTTGAGCAATACAAGCAATTTTGCATTCATTTTAAGTTATTTTAACAAAATAATCTATATTTAAACTCTCTTTATATAGTCTTGAATATATTTATGACCTCAACTATTCAAAAAGATTGGATTAGACATTGTAATTATTCACATAGTGTGCGGGTATTACAGATTCTGAATATATTTGAGCATTTCAAGTGGTTTTGCATTTATTTTAAGTTATTTGCTCACAATAATCTATATTTATACTCTTTATATTGTCTTGAATATGTTTATGAGATCAATTATTCAAAAAGACTTGATTATACATTGTAATTATTCACATTATATGTAGATTTTACAGAATATGAGTATATTTGAGCATTTCAAGCAATTCTGCATTCATTTTAAGTCATTTGAGCACACTAATCTATATTTAAACTCTTTTTATAGTCTAGAATATGTTTATGAGGTCAATTATTCAAGAAGATTGCATTATTGATTGTAATTATTCACATAAATTTCAGATTTTACAGATTCTGATTATATTTGAGCATTTTAAGCGATTTTGCTTTCATTTTAAGTCATTTGATCACATTAATCTATATTTAAGTTCTTTATATAGTTTAAAATATCTTTATGAATACACTTATTCAAAACGATTCCATTATACCTTGTAATTATTCAGGTAATCTCCAGATTTTACAGAATTTGAGTATATTTGAGCATTTCAAACGATTTTGCATTCATTTTAAGTCATTTGACCATAATAATCTATATTTAAACACTTTTTAGAGTTTAGAATATTTTTTTGTGGTCAATTACTCAAAAAGAGTGGATTATACATTATAATTATCCACATAATTTTCCGATTTTACAAATTCTGATTGTATTTGAGTATTTTAAACGATTTTGCATTTATTTTAAGTCAGGTGACCGCAATAATATATATTTAAGCTCTTTATATAGTCTAGAATAAATTTATGAGGTTAATTATTATAAAAGATTGTATTATACATTATATTTATTGTCCTAATGAGCAGGTTTTACAGATTGTGATTATATTTGAGCATTTTCAGCGATGTTTCTTTCATTTTAAGTCATTTGATGACAATAAATTTATATTTAAGCTCATTACATAGTTTAGAATATGTTTATCAACTCTTTTATTCAAAACAATTGTATTATACAGTGTAATTATTCACATAATGTGCACATTTTACAAAATCTGAGTATATTTGAGCATTACAAGTAATTATGCATTAATTTTTAGTTTTTTAAAACAAAATAATCTATATTTAAACTCTCTTTATATAGTCTTGAATATATTTATGGCCTCAACTATTCAAAAAGATTGGATTATACATTGTAATTATTCACAGTATTACAGATTCTGATTACATTTGAGCATTTCATGTGGTTTTGCATTAATTTTAAGTCATTTGATCACAATAATCTATATTTATACTCTTTATATTGTCTAGAATATGTTTATGAGCTCAATTATTCAAAAAGGTTGGATTATACAATGTAATTTTTCACATAATTTGATGATTTTACAGACTCTTAGTGTATTTGAGCAATTTATGTTATTTTGAATTCATTTTAAGTCATTGATCACATAATCGGTGTTTAAACTATTTATATTGTCTAGAATATGTTTATGAGTTCAATTATTCAAAAAGATTTGATAATACACTGTAATTATTCACATTATATGTAGAGTTTACAGAATCTGAGTATATTTGAGCATTTCAAGCGATTTTGCATTCATTTTAAGTCATTTGATCACGCTAATCTATATTTGAACTCTTGATATAGTCGAGAATATGTTTATGAGGTCAATTATTCAAGAAGATTGCATTATTGAATGTAATTATTCACATAAATTTCAGATTTTATCGATTCTGATTATATTTGAGCATTTTAAGCGATTTTGCTTTCATATGAAGTCATTTGATCACATTAATCTATATTTTAGTTCTTTATTTAGTTTATAATATCTTTATGAACACACTTATTTAAAAAGAATTGCATTATACCTTGTAATTATTCACGTAATCTCCAGATTTTACAGAATCTAAGTATATTTGAGCATTTCAAGCGATTTTGCATTCATTTTAAGTCATTTGATCACAATAATCCATATTTAAACACTTTATATAGTTTAGAATATATTTTTGAGGTCAATTACTAAAAAAGAGTGGATTATACATTATAATTATTCACATAATTTTTTGATTTTACAAATTCTGATTGTATTTGAGCATTTTAAGCGATTTTGCATTTAGTATAAGCCAGTTGACCACAATAATATATATTTATGCTCTTATATAGTTTAGAATAAGTTTATGAGGTTAATTATTAAAAAAGATTGTATTATACATTATATTTATTGACATAATGAGCCGGTTTTACAGATTGTGATTATATTTGAGCATTTTCAGCGATTTTGCTTTCATTTTAAGTCATTTGATCACATTAATCTATATTTAAACTCTTTATATAGTTTAATATATCTTTATGAACACACTTATTCAAAACGATTGCATTATACCTTGTAATTATACACGTAATCTCCAGATTTTACAGAATCTGAGTATATTTGCGCATTTCAAGTTATTTTGCATTCATTTTATGTCATTTGAACATAATAATCTATATTTAAACACTTTATAAAGTTTAGAATATGTTTTTGAGGTCAATTACTAAAAAAGAGTGGATTATACATTATAATTATTCACATAATTTTCTGATTTTAAAAATTCTGATTGTATTTGAATATTTTTAGCGACTTTGCATTTATTTTAAGCCAGTTGACCACAATAATAAATATTTAAGCTCTTTATATAGTCTAGAATAAGTTTATGAGTTCAATTATTAAAAATATTGTATTATACATTATATTTATTCACATAATGAGCCGGTTTTACAGATTCTGATTATATTAGAGCATTTTCGGCGATTTTGCTTTCATTTTAAGTCATTTGATCACAATAATCTTTATTTCAGCTCATTACATAGTTTAGAATATGTTTATCAACTCTTTTATTCAAAACAATTGTATTATACAGTGTAATTATTCACATAATGTGCACATTTTACAAAATCTGAGCATATTTGAGCAGTACAAGTAATTATGCATTCATTTTTTTGTTATTTTAACAAAATAATCTATATTTAAACTCTCTTTATATAGTCTTGAATATATTTATGACCTCAACTATTCAAAAAGATTGGATTATACATTGTAATTTTCAGATAGTGTGCAGGTATTACAGATTCTGATTATATTTGAGCATTTCAAGTGGTTTTGCATTTATTTTAAGTCATTTGATCACAATAATCTATATTTATACTCATTATATTGTCTAGAATATGTTTATGAGCTCAATTATTCAAAATGGTTGGATTATACAATGTAATTATTCACATAATGTGATGATTTTACAGACTCTTAGTATATTTGAGCAATTTAAGTTTTTTTAGATTCATTTTAAGTCATTGATCACATAATCGATGTTTAAATTCTTTATATTGTCTAGAATATGTTTATGAGGAATATTTAGGTACATATGTATTGGACATATTGACACCGATCAAGATGCATGTCAAATGCAAAATCAGCAAAAGAACTGATTCATCAATTCAAGTACTGTCAACAATAATTAATTAGTTAGTTGAGAGTTATCTTTAGTCTTAATGAGTCAAAATGAGTTAATAATCTGTTGTTATATTTTGTGTTGTCTTTTGTGATCTTCTAGGAGGTAATTACGTGTGTTTTGGGATTAGAAAAAGTGGTTGAGATAATATATTAATGGGTAGTAGTTTTTTATTGTGTTAGATTGCTATTTAAGCTGAAAATCAGAATGTAATAAGGAGATTATTGAATTATTACGAATTTTACTTGTGAGTTGAGTTTATCTCCTCTTTTATCCACTGTTGGGTTGAGTTCTTACTCCTCTTCTAGTGATGTATCATTACGCTTGCTAGTTTCTCTAAGTCTTCCGATCCGAACGGCGTCATTTGGTGTCAGAGCTTTTTCAGGTTTGATGGCTGATCGTTGTAGACAGCACAACATCCACCATGGAGGCGAAGATCAATGCATTACGAAGATGCGAGAGCTGAGACAGCTTGTACAACAACTCCATGAGCGTGTTGCGCAATTGGAGGCTAATCGAAGCCAAGACCGCCGAATGAGGCATGGCCTTTCGAGAACCACAACTTGTGAGAATCGAGATCGCCGATCGAGACACGGTTCTTCCACTAGTAGCAATTGTGAGAATCGAGATCGCCGACTGAGGCACGATTCTTCCACAAGTAACACTCGTGTGAATCGAGATCGCCGACCGAGGCACGATTCATCGAGTTACATCGACTTTTCTTCTTACCACCGACAACAATTCAACTCCAGCGACAATGTTTCTCTACCACCTCACCTCCAGCAGAGAAACAACCATTTTGTTCATGTGCGGGACTCTGGAACAAAATACGATACATTGAATCGTGTTTCAGCTGACCCTGATGATAGTGGTAAAGATAAAGAGAGCAACCCCTTCCACGACAGCAAGCCAACATTGATGTCTTGTGTTGAAGTGGCTCGACATCAACTCCCCACCAAAAAGAGCACTTGTTTCCAATGGGTCATAGATAAAAGCATTCAATTGAGAAATGATAATATCTTTCAAATTTCTGAAAGAGTTGTGCATGAAAGCATATCATTTGAGTCTTCACCAATTTTTGATAAGTATCCCGATGATGAGGATGATGTGTTTATTGTGATGGATGAAACTGAGACAAAAGTGAATTTTTTTGATAGTCCAATATTCATTGATGAAGAAGTTGTTGATGACTTATCGGTGTCGTCAACCTCTCCTACTGGCTTTGCAAAGAGTTCAAACTTGAAGAGTAATTCTTTGGTAACAATGACTGAATTGTTTGAGTTGGAAACTTTGCATTTAAATAACAACAAAATCATGAGTTCAGAATATAGCGATCCGTTCTTGCAATCGAGTCTCATGCCAACAAATGCAAGATATTTTACATTCTTGAACAGTTGCAATACTCAGTTTTGTGTTGTTTTTCATCAAACAACAGAGCTATGTGCGAGATTAATTTTTTGTGGATTGCACCACACGATTCTGGTTTCTTATGTGTTATGGTGTATCGTATGTGAGTGGCGAATGTTCTTGTTGCTTACATGGAGAAGAATTTTAAGAAATCGCAGCGGAAATGTGGTGAGCCAAGTTTGAGTTTTTAATTCTTGTGGCTTGAACCAATATATTAATTTTGAAGGCATAAAAACATGACAACCGAGACCTCTTCATACAATTCATTTGTTTCTTATTTAGTCGTTCTGTTTTCAAGAGGTTTACAAAGATCGCAATAAGAAGATAAGCTAAACTCGAGGACGAGTTTCAGCGCAGCAGAAGCGTATGACACCGATCAAGATGCATGTCAGATGCAAAATCAGCAAAAGAACTGATTCATCAATTCAAGGACTGTCAACAATAATTAATTAGTTAGTTGAGAGTTATCTTTAGTCTTAATGAGTCAAAATGAGTTAATAATCTGTTGTTATATTTTGTGTTGTCTTTTGTGGTCTTCTAGGAGGTAATTACGTGTGTTTTGGGATTAGAAAAAATGGTTGAGATAATATATTAATGGGTAGTAGCTTTTAATTGTGTTAGATTGCTATTTAAGCTGAAAATCAGAATGTAATAAGGAGATTATTGAATTATTACGAATTTTACTTGTGAGTTGAGTTTATCTCCTCTTTTATCCACTGTTGGGTTGAGTTCTTACTCCTCTTCTAGTGATGTATCATTACGCTTGCTAGTTTCTCTAAGTCTTCCGATCCAAACGGCGTCACATATGGTCTTAATGAGCAAAAATGTATTCATAGGTAGTTTGTGGCAACTATTCTACACATGTGGCCGAATAGTTCGTGCTGCTGTGCATGTTCCTCGTGTCGCTGTACCAGATTCTCCAGTCCATTTTATCACCTCATATTAAAGATATGAACACACCTTTAATCATGATAATCATGTGCATGCATAAAAAAATAAAATTTGTTAATTAATCTCCAAGCACAGAAAACGGTCTGTAACATAAAGAAAAAAGAGAGCAAAAGAAATAAACATCATTTTGTAATAAATTAGAACATTTGGGCTTAATTCAAAACTGACTTGAATTAGATTTGGATTGAAGGATAGCATCATAGCACAATATTGCTGCAATATGTCCCAAATTAAATAGTCCTTACTTCAGTTATAAGGCGAATTGTAGCTCATGGAATGACACATAACATACTTGAGTTATAAGGTCAACTGTCGAATTAGAAGCCCAAATTTGTGCTTATACTTGAGTTATAACATATTTGGGCTTATACTTGAGTTACAAGCCCAAATTAGAACATTTGGGCTTAATTCAAAACTGACTTGAATTAGATTTGGATTGAAGGATAGCACAATATTGCTGCAATATGTCCCAAATTAAATAGTCCTTACTTGAATTATAAGGCGAATTGTAGCTCATGGAATGACACATAACATACTTGAGTTATAAGGTCAACTGTCGCTCAAGTAAATAACCTGGTTTCTAGCGAATATTGTTTAACATTCATTATTATAATCTGCAGAAAAACCAAGAGAAAACTTTGAGTATTTATATAGCAAGCAGATTTTGAGTTAGCAAATACAAAAAAATTGCCACATAAATTACGTAGAGAGCAGTAATATTAGCCATTATGCTTATTACATGTCAACATGATTCCATGTTAGAACTTAAAACAAACAAAGTACATACAAAAAAAATCCAGTCTTCTTATTTGCCTAAGCCAGCCCAATCAAGATGCAAATGAATCCTAATGATTTTCAATTTAACCCAATTTTGCAACGATAACATAATACATTATGCTTTTATTAAGATTTCAATAAAATTTAGTTTCACGCAAATTGAACCTGGTTATGATAAGAAGACAAAAGATTAAAAAGCTGTTTTTTGGTACAAAATATCAGGTCTGTACATCAACGTGATAGACGGAGTGCCAGTTTGGTACCAACTCTCTCATGTTTCATGTTCTACACTTTTATAGCCTTTTTTTCTCAATTTTTCTACGATATTAGTGGAGTTGTCCTTTACAAATTGACTCAAGTCAGAACCTTTCAACAACGTGTCATCATTTTACTACAATTAGAACATAAAGGAAGATATAAAATTAAATCTTACCAGGTCTCAAAACGCTTTCTTTATCAATCTATAATTCTGTTCTAATAATCTGACTGGTACCTAATAAAAAATGTTGTATTGACAAATGCAGCCTGCTATTTTCAAGTGAAGCTTTCAGACCTCCTTTATCTGTGAAGTGACCTTAGCACAAAATCAGTGAATAACGGCCGCAATAGTTTTAAACCCTTTGAATTGATATATTCCTCAGGGAACAGCTACATTTTTAAGACATTCATTTTAGACACTATAAATGTATCCATACCATTTGTACTGGCATCCATAACCCTTTGAATTAAAGGTGATTTGTCTTTTAAAAAAAATCAAACATAAATTTAAAAGTTCCTACCAAATTTAAACCATAAGATTTCAAACTATAAAACATTATCAGTCAATCAAATGGCAAATTTAAATAGAAACCGACTTAAGTGATCAGATATAAACCTGTAATCACAGATAAACACTAATTTTAAAAGTAAAAAGCAGAGCAATTGAACCTGGATAAATTTAGGATACGACACAAATCCTATTTAATTTTAGCACCTGGAACAAAAGAGGGAAAAAAATTTGTTTGTTAAACCCCTGGCATTCAGTAATCAGTAGCAAACTACCAACATAACAAAATAAAAAAGATTAAAGAGCATAGGAAAAACAAACAACAAATAAAGTAGATCATATTTAAACAAATGAAACTTTTCATAGTATGGTTACTGATTCTTTGGAATTTGAAGGGGCTACTGCAAGGATCAATATGCAACGTGTTTTGCAATAAGGAAATATTGATAGATCCTAACTATATAGCCATGCACCTCTCTTTGAGGGGCGATCATTTTATCAAATAACTCAAGAAAAAAACATCCTCTATATTTTAGGATATTTTTGGAAATTTAGAGAAAAATTAAACTCAAATTATAATGTACTAACCAATAGAAAGAAATAGGTGAGGATAGGCTGAGACCACGGAAAGCCAGCATCAAAAGCGAGATAAGAACAGTTGAGTAAAGCTTATATTGGGAAATCGATCATCTCTTATCACAAAACTGGCAAGTGGAGGGTATTTTGGGTATTCTTGCAGCTAGCACTCTGCTGAGTAAATAAAGAATAATTTCAAAAGGTAAGAAGAAAAAATCGATAGAAGATGTTAAATTGTTCACAAACAATTAAAAAACATTCTAAACCTAAAAGCGGAATTCGACAACTACCATCAATTTCTTGATAGGATATAGTCAGCAAACTAATCTGAGTGGAGTTTATTCATCATTCCTTATGAAGCAAATTTGAAGCTTATCCATCTCTGCCATGGTCTTCTTTTTATACATGACCTAGGATATTTTGTATTTAACATGTCAAATAGATTAGAGATGCAAAGACGAAGACAGAACAAATTCTAAATTGGAAAATATTCATTTATTTCAATGGAAACCAATAAAATTTATACCTTAAACAAAATCAGAAATAGGATTCCACCAACAGGGCCTCGAGATGGGTACCGACTTATTATCAACTCAAACAATAAAAAAAATTATTCACTGATGCATATTAAGAAAAACAAAAGGGTTGTTCGCAATTAAGTTTCTACAAAATCTGAATTCTTAAAAGATTACATATCCAATGCAATTAGAATCGAGCCATGCCAAGTTGGCCTGAGGCATAATTTATAATCATAAATAATATTATGAATCAAAATGATCAGCTAGAATACTTTTTTTTTCAGAACCAACCGGAAAAGAGTGGCAATGGAATGCTGCCCACATGGCCCAGATCAAAATAGCAAATCAAAACAAAAAACTTCAATCAGATAAAACCGATTGGATGGCCCAATGCCAAATTATTGTCATTCTAATGCTTAGATGACCTAAAGTCAAACTATAAATTAATATGCCCTCATTAGAAGAACCTTAATGGAGAATTAAAGTCATTATAGCAGGATCATTGACACCAATAAGAAGTTGCATAAATTTAGTTAAAATGTCTATCACATCTATGTCTGAATTATCACATTCAGCTGGAATCATCTGATCTAGCCTTGGATTTTTCTTAATTTTTGTAGCTTAATCTTATACCAGGAAGAATAGAAATCAGAAGTTCAATGTTCACAAAGATAAACGACTGTTGATATGATATGTTTGTCTCATCAACATATTTACTTAATAAGGAAGCCATCACATGATAAATGGCGGTATAGAACTATAGATGTACTAAGCAGTAGAAATTAAGCAACTATTATTTACTTAATTATAAAAAATTTCAAGCTGTATATAAAATGTACAAAACAATAAAACATAATATAGAAAAAGCAACGTCAGTATGAGTATTGCATCTATCACTATGCAATTGAACTACGGCAACATAAAAAATATACCAATTTGCAACATCACAAAACCTAGTACAATAAACAAAATAAAAAGCAGCCATCACTTTATAATAAACAACAACAAACAAAATAAATTCCTTTACTGATGCCATTACAACAAGAAAAAAATTATACAAAAAAAGCACAGACAGAACCAACAAAATAATTACATCTAAACTGAAGCCATCTACTTGTCCTTGTCACAATTCTACTGTTCATTGTCACCTGCACCAAATAATAAAAAATGAGAATTGAATCCAATGTTTCAGTTAGTTGAGCCAAAATGAGGATTGAATCCTACTTCTACTTCCTTATCAGCATCTACGTTTACTTCTACACAATCTGAACACAAAATCAATAGTTTAAGTTTATATGGCTATCTAATTCTAAACACAACAACAATTGGGTAATTAGAATATACGGCTATCTAAACAGCAAAATTTGGATATTCTTAAAATATCGATTGTTGAAGATGGTTTCAATTAAAGCTGTCTATTTTATCCAATATCAAATTGAAATAGCAGTGAGTTCCCATATATGGCTGTCCGAACAGCAAAACTTGGGTAAAATCAATTGTACATCGCTAGTTTTACATTATGTCCAAATGGAAGACTAGATCTGAGGGGTATACGACGATGAACATCTGAGATTAATAATTAATAATTCTTCTACTGCAAGGCTAAAACTAATGGAATAGTACCTTCAAGATAACCAGGTAAACCTGGTGCATCCATTTGAATGCTGTTATCAGTAAGCCACCGCAACACATCCTTCATGTCAGGTCGCTTCCGGTAGTTATTCTGGATGCAGAGGAGACCAATATGAATGCATCGTTCTATTTGGTCTTGCAGATGTTCATTACTCATAGACTGATCGATAACAAGTATTAATGTGCCATTGTTCTTCCATTGTTGCCACACCTATCAACAAATTGAGATGTTAGCCAACATTTGGCAATATATGTTACACAAGTAAATCTTTTCCCATACATTAGCTACCATGAAATCATTTTGAAGAGATCTAGTCCCTTACAACATGTTGAAGAAGTTTATTGTTTTCGCTTGAATATTGTGGAATTGTGCATCCAGCTATTATTTCCAAGATAAGCAGGCCAAAGTTGTATACATCTGATTTCGGAGAATACTGTCGTAAACTCCACAATTCAGGCGCATAGTATCCACTTCGAAAGCATTTATATTAAACAATGGAAAAGCAAATTAGAAAAAATTCTCCATGTTGAAGAATGCATTATTCATGCATATTTTCTTTCTAAATACTTACGGTGTGCCACCTCCGTTTCTAGTGGTATTATGTGTTCTTCTTTCATCTAGAATCTTTGAAAGACCAAAATCAGCTATTTTTGCTTCGAGATTCTCATCTACTAACACATTTTCTGGTTTTAAGTCACGATGAATAATCGGACTCCTTAAACCATGGAGATAGGAAAGACCTTCGGCAATTCCTTTGATGATGTTGTAACGCTTTTCCCATGTCAGTTCCGTACGCTTACTTCCTTCTGTTACACATTTACTTAATATTAATTTAGTTATGTGCCATCTAAAATTAGAAAATAAAAATAATTCCACTTGGAAAATTGTCATTCCGAATCTAATTTAGTTAGATAATTGTTATTTTTACTGTATAAATTATCCCTTTTAGTATTTAATAAATTTTGTTGACCAAAATATCCTTCCTTCTTCTATTTCCTCTTCCTCCACCTCATTTTCTTCTCTCTAACGGTGAAAGTGTTTTCTTGAATGATTTTATTGTTCATGACCATGAAATTGGACTCGCCAAATACAATGTATGGTCGTAGACAACCTTAATTTCCAATCATCGCCAGTGTTCCAAATCTGACTTTCTTTTCATTGGTGACGTCAAAAGGAATCAACTACCCATGAATGTTGTCAGAATTTTCATTAGATTTCATAAGATTCATATTGGGACTCAATATTAGATGAATAAAAAAACGAAGTAATATTAACTCTATTATGAATATATGTCGACCTTACAAATTAAAGGGGAATATTATTACCACAAGACTTCATGATTTTCACAATTAAAATAGTTTATTTTATATATTTATTTATAAGGGCCACGATTGAGTCATCATCTATTTAATGCAAGCATTTGAAAATGAAAATAAATACATAAAAATAATGCAGTTCCTGCTCACGCGTTTTTATTCTATATATCAAATGATTAGAGAGATGAACTTCTGCTGAAACAGTACTGAAATTCCAGACGAACCAAAATTTAGAAATTAAAGATCAACAAACCGGTGAGATAACTGCGGAGATTTCCATTTTGTATATATTCGTAGACCAATAGAGATTCTCCTGATTCGCAACAAAAGCCCATGAGCTTGGCAATGTTATCGTGCTCTAAAGGATGAAGCAAAGAAACCTCATTTGCAATGTCGCTTAGTCCCTTTACAGCGCCTCTGTTTAGTTTCTTGACAGCAACTACACGGCCGTCTAGCTCACCCTATAGCCAATAGAAATAAAGTGATCTGATTAATTTCTATTGAAATCAAATAAAAGGCAAAAAAATTGATCTGGATACCAATTACCAAACAGAAAAAAAAGATTAATTACAATTGGAGAATAGTTATTCTGTAATTATTGCAAAAGTATTTACATTATTTTTCGCAGTAAGTAAACAAACATTCAAAAATAAGGAATACCTTGTAGACGACCCCAGAACCACCACTGCCTAACTTATTGTTGTCAGAGAAATTATTTGTGGCCCTTCTCAATGCACGTAGGCGGTATTGAAAGCTTTGATGTTCCGAACTTGGGACACAGAAAACTCCGCCCATGATTTTCCTTCAATACTGCTTCGATCGGTACCAAAAAATTTAACGCGAGCAACAGAGAAACATGAATCATTTTCTTTAAATCTGCTGATTGAAACCTACCAAGGAAGTGTGGAAACTCTTCCGGTGAAAATTAGCGAGCAAAATTTGGCCCTGTGAACGAGAATTCTTTTATTCTGTTTTCTTTTCTTTTCTTTTCCTCGCTTACTCCAATTCCGATCAGAACCTTAGTCTAGGACTTTAGGCAAAACCATAAAATGCTCAAAGCAGAAAACTTGTGGGAATTTATTTGGCTCCGTTTGGATAGGTGTGGGAAGAAAGGAAGAAGGGAAGAAGTATTTGGAAGTGTGTAACTTTATAATTTTTGTGAAGAAATTTTGGGAAGTGTGTAACTTTATGAAAAATAGAAAGTTTATATTAAAAATTTTCGTATCTGTCGGCATATATTACTCGGTCAATGTTCTCTCATTTCAAGTCGAAGTATACATTACAAAAAGTCTCCCATATTCTAATATTTTGAAATTTAATATCTTTTTCGAAGGAAAACCCACAGAAATCAATTAATGATACTCTTGATCGACAAGTTCTAACGACAACTAAAGATCGAATTTAAAATTTCGGATGGAAGTCAATCAAATTAATTGATCAGTTCGCACCCTTTCCGAAATTTTTAATAAAAAGAATTAAATATTAAAAAAATTAATAAGAATCAAGATTTATTTTTTATAACTAGAACCCAAGAATTATACATTTTATAACTGTGTTACATCCTATGAATAGTGTGGTTATAAAACGCGCTATTAGTCCAATAACACGGATTCCAACCATGCTATTAGGCTGAGATTTCCGTTCCTCTCATTTTCAATCAAATTTTGGTCGTTTTAATTCACTTATTGTCGATTAATTTGTGAGTTTATAAACACATTATTACAAGTTATATAACACTCTTTTTCATTCTCATAGAAATCACACTACACAAAAAGAAAAAAACTTTTGCAATAAGGGATCTGCAATGCCTTTTTTAAAACCCGTTTCAAATTTCGCAGAGGCAGCGTTGTAATTATGTGGAAAAGCTTTCTGTAATGGTTTTTAAATAGAAAACGTTGCAAAGTTTCCATGAGAAAAAAAAAATATAAACCCTTCTGTAACGGTTTTTACATAATACTGTTACAAATTTAAGCATTTTGTAATGAATTTCTGTAAAATCTGTTACAAAACCTTTTTGAAACATTTTTTAATTACGATATTTTAGAAATAATACTAGAGTTTTGAACTCGATCAGATCTGATCTCTCTCTCCTTGACCATTTTTCCATTTGACATCCATGCACCTCTCTTCCTTCATTTATTTTCCCTATTAATTTTCACATCTACCTCACTCCAAAAAAAATAGCTAAAAATTAAAAAAAAAATTCTGAAAAAATGAAAATTAGAAAGAGAAAGAGAAGGAGAGTAGATTTAAAGTAAGTAAAAATAAATTTGATCAATATTCCATATTTTTTTTCCTTATTTAATTTCAGTTCTTATTTAATTTATGGTTAGATCAATGATTTTTTAGATTTTTTTTGTCATAATTTCAGATCTAATTCGAGAAGAGAAGAAATATTGGACCAAAATACCGAAACATTAATACCGAATTTAAGTTGTTACCCGTCCGATTAATCCCCCGTTTAGGTTTAGAATTAGAGTTTAGGGTTTAGCTTTTAGATTTTAAGGTCTAAATAAAGTAGGATATCAATAACATAGGTTTTAGGGTTTAAGTGTTAGAGATATGTCCTAGAAGCCAATCTTATTAGGCTACTTCTATAGTTTATGTTATTGATGATTTCAGATCATTTGTTCTTTGATTTATTCGTTGACAGTTCATTCAGGTTGATGATCTGAATTATAGATCACTGTTATTCATTTAGTAGTAAATGACAACGATAAATCTAAAAGTCCATAATCTTGATAATTAACAAAGGACATTAATTATCAATAAGATTAGTATGCAAGTTAAGTGATGATTAAGTTCTATAAATCATAGGTTAAGAGTAACCAACTTAATTGCATATGTGTATGTTATAGAACATAGTTGTGACATTCCTGAATTTTAGGACATGTTTGCAATACTTCAAATTCTAAGGTCCTATTTGAAAAATGTCCATGCTTATCCACTTTGAAAATATCTCTTTGATCTTATCCACACTTTTAGTAGCTAAGTAATCAGTATTTATATAAATAATTTTTGATAATTAATATCTTTATAAATAAGCTTAGTTATCTTTATAAATAGTATTAATATTTTCAGAAACAGTAGCTAAGTAATTTCTTTTTACTTACTTAGCTATTAAGTAATCTAGAATATTTACCATTTTAGTCGTACCTCCACTATAAATAGACCCCAGCCTCATTTCATTTCATTTCGTATATCATTTCTGTTTCTCTCTCTCCCTAGCAACTTTGAATACCGCCTTAGCTTTGAATAGTCGGCCATTTGGAATTCGAGTTCTACGTCGCAGTTATAGTCATCCCGATTTGCTTGTGCTATGGATCGCTTAGTCAGGTAACCGGACTTCTCTATATCTAGTTTTGTATTGCTTGATTTGATTACCGCTTGATTTTGCTTGCATGTGTATGTCCGTATGTGGTATGTTTTGCGGGTTATCGGGTTTAGAATCCTGGATCTCTAAATTTGTTCATGCATACACCTTGATCCCTCTGCCAGGGGAGGGGTTTGGTTCTGATTCCCGATATAGGGGAGGAACTTTATGTCCTGATTTGGTTCTGATCCCCGATTCTTGGGAGGAACTTTATGATTGGTTCTGATCCCTGTGACTAGGGAGAAACTTTTTGTCCTGATTATGATATGATTTGACTGATTTAGACCCGATTATCTCCGTGAAATGTATGTTTTGTTATGTGGATTAATCCAATCATGTTTAATTTGCTTTATTAACTAATATAGAGAAGCTGCGTCGTTAAATAACCGGTTACTGAGCTTTGTAGCTTACATCCGTTTTGTTCCTTTTCTGCTTGCGACGTAGGTTGACGGGCCGTCGGATGGATGCAGAAGATACCGCCCCACCGTCGCGCCCCGTGTGTCGGTGTGTCGGCGTGGGGTGTGATAATAGTACATGACTGGATCCCACGAAATAAATATATGGATTGTGTTACGTGTCATTATTTATTTCGTTATGATTTTGGTTCTAAGTTTGAGATGATTATCTTTTCCACATGAGGATAGGTTCTATAAATCATGTCTACCGCTGATTCCTGATAAGGGCTGCTATACGGACTTGATTTAAGTTCTCTTGAATAAACTAATTATCAAGAAAACCGTATGTCCCTCATTAATTCACTTAGTGAGTGACGATATATGTTTGGTCCCTTGATGGAGAGATAGATTGTTTGCTAGCAACTGATACAATTATCTCTAGATCAAGAAACGTATAATCTGCAAGAATGACACGTTCCTATCTTGGATTATACGATGATATCGTGTGACAAAAGAATCAAAATAGAGAAAAATAATTATTCTCTTATGCAGGATTGAAATTTTGTAGCAGTACAGTATTTATGCGAATTGGGAATCATAACGTGTTGCTAGATACCGCTTATGATTATTGAAATTAAATAGCGATTTAATTCCATGTCCAACATAGCATAAATCCTCAAAGGGTCACACATAATAAGGTGTTTAACCATACGTGCATTAATTATTTATTTGCAACAATAGATTTTGCAAAATATTATAAGTTGATTAATTAATCATATACCGTTATGGACCGTTATGATTAATTAAGTCAAATAGATCATATCGAAATAATTTAATGCATTGACTAATTTCATATTAATTATTAATAAGTTAATAATTAATTATAATCAACACATTTATTAATTTGAACTATTTGGATTTTAGTTAAATGTTAATTAAAAGGCCGAAAATTGAGAACCATTGGAAAGACCAAATAAATGGATTAAAATAATGGACCAAGCCAACAAATGTTGAAGGCTTTTATGGCCCATGAAATGTGCGACACCAAACGGGCAATTTTGTCCTTTGAAATGGTTGGTAGGTAGGGCAAGAGAGGTCTACATAAAGGGGTTTATTTTGGGGAAACCCTAGCCACCTCTCTATTTCTCTCTCCTTCTTCCTTGGCCGCCATTCTCAAAAGAGAAGAAAAATTTCAGAATTTATCTTCCTCTTTGCTCTCTCCATTCTCTCATCTAGCTCATGTGTTGAGCAAGATTTCCACATAAATTAATTAGAAGAATTAACTAGAAGAGGGAAATCTTAGGAATTAGTCTTGTTCTCCTATTTACTAGCATATTTAGTTGAGAACGTGGTTAATTCCTTAGTGGAATCGAGGCGTTTGACTTGGTGGTGTTTGGAGGGTTCGCCATCGACATCTAAGCCGTTGGAACGAGTCTCTTGGTTGCTATACCAAGAGAGGTACAATCTTCCATCTTATTCTCTATGTGTCTATTGAACTTGAGTACTAGATCTATTGTGTGTTGTTTTAATCGCTTAATTAAATGTAATTAGCATAAAATTAAAATTAACACTTTCCTAACATTAAGATATCAACAACATAGGTATTAGGATTTAGTGTATAGATATCAACTAATTAATAATGTCATGTGATCAGTTCACAACGTGGTAGATCAAAATTAAATACCTTAAATACTGATACTAATCTGAATTAAATGCCTTTCTAAGTAATTCTAAATAATTCAATTAAAACCTAAGGGTAACACTAACAAATTGGACAAGGTTTTTGTGTTTTTGGTTAATTCAACGCTAAAAAATAAAGATACAGTTGTTAACACAAATTCCAGATCAGACTAGTAAATCCAAACTAAACTCAAAGATTAATATCAATTTAATTAAATTAGGGCAAAAACATCGAACGCTTTATTTCAGTCAAGAATAGAACGGTCTGTTCCAGCTATGGAACAATCCATTCTGACTCAGGTAAACCTTCGGAACAGCTCATTTGACTCTGGAATGTCCCCTCTTGGGCAATCCGTTCAAGCGTTAGATTGGTCCGTTCTAAAAGTTAGTACTTAGTTATTTTAGTCATTTAATTTGCTAACACAGATTGGCTTAACTCTTAACCCTCGTTCAGGTTAAGAATCTAAGTTTAAATATCTAACTTCTAAATTATCCAAACTTCAACTCTCGTTCATTGATTTAAGTCTTTTTGTTTATTTCTTGATGGTAACCCAACCTCTCGGTATGGATAAAGTCTCTATCTCTCGTAGACTTGGTCTAACCTCTCGAAAATTAACCTACCAAATCATTTTGTTAAGGTGTTACAATTCGAGTTAATCAATTTTATATCCAAACTATTAAACATGGTCATTCATCTAATGGGAAAACCAATTAACAAGCATCAAACACATCAACAATTATCAAGAAATCAAATCACAAGAAATAAAACATTAATTACCTTTAATTAACATATCAAATATTCATAACATAATTAAATAACAAATAAAAAGTTCTCAACCATAGCCCTAAAAAACTGCTACTCTCTACAATTCATAACAAAACAAACAACATGATTCATTATTAATACAAGCAAAGAGAGTAAAAAGTGAAGATACAACATATCGACACGATTTTTTTCTCTAAGTTGTTTCTCTGCCACCCTTAGAATGGGCAGGTGTACATCGTCTTCCGACGACTGTGTCTCGAGTCAACCTTGAAAAGTGGCTAATACCTAGAAAATTCGTGTCTCCTTGCTTAGGGCCAAGCATGGATTTAAATAGCATCTTGGAAAACCGAATTGATATGAAAAACACGTCAGGAGTTTCCTTGTATTAGAAAATTGCGCATGGGGAAAACTTAGCAAAAATCAACATCTTCAAATATGGCAAGTCTTCTAAACTTGGAACGGTCCGTTCTAGGAGTGAACTGGGTTGTTCTAAATAAATCAGGTTGTTGTCTTCTTCCGCTATCTAGATTGGTCCATCTTGAGGTCAAGCTGGTCTATTTCACTCCTCTTGAAAGCTACTCCTTTGTCGGTTTTTCGTGTCGATTCATCAATGTTCCTGCAAAACATGTGTCGAGCTACGACTGCACCTTACTTACACCTAATTATTAGCAAATTGGGTTGAAACACACAAATTTAAATATAATTATAGACCTAATATGGATTGAAATACATGCATGAAAACCTCCCATCATCATGTGTTTGGATTTGCTTAATCAAATGATGAGAATTAAGCTAGTTTGACAACTATATAGTCATGAACATCAAAATAATATATTAATCCCCATTCTACTAAGGAACTATTCTACTATAGTCCTGTAATAGTGTGGATGACAAATAGGACCCACTTAGTAGTAAATTATTTTATATTCAGCACTGCATAAACATAGATAGTGTAATCTGTAATGGAAAACAGAGTGGGATCCACTTTTTCTTTCTCTCTTGCTTTCCTGGTCAAGGGACACTATGGCAAAAGAAAACTAGACACATACATTAAGTAGTTACATCCAGACCTCATGTATATAGCGACCAAATCTATCATAATACCTACCTTATATTACCCGTACTACATATAGCGACCAAATCTATCATGCATTAAGTAGTTGCAGCCAGATCTCATGTATATAGCAACCAAATCTATCATAATATGTATCTTATATTACCCGTACTGCATATAGCGACCAAATTTATCATGCGTTAAGTAGTTGCAGCCAGACCTCATGTATACAGCGACCAAATCTATCATAATACCTACCTTTAGGGATGAAACGAAGCGAATTTTATCTGCTTCAATCCGTATCTGAATCTGAAAAATACACGTAATATCCGAACCGTATTCGTATCTGAACATATCCATATTCGTATCCATATTTGTCAAAAAAAAAAATAGATGCGGATATGGAAAGACCAACATTCGTTCTGTATCCGTATCCGACAAAAAAATATATGGATATAATCTGTATCCGATCGATATTAATCCATTTATCTATATCTTTAACGACATAAGATGATTAATATAATTACTTCTCTATGTTAGAGAATACTTTTAATTAGATAATACTTAATTTTTATTAAATAAATTCTCTTACAATAATATTTTTATTTGGCCTAGTAACATAAAATTATTTTTACTTTCTATAATTGAGACAATTATATATGATAACAACATTAAAATTATTATTTTTTTCTCCACTCATGATGATTACATATTATTGATATACTATTTTAATGTATGATGATATTTAAGGTAAGATGATATGATTTGAGATTGACTAGTCGACTATAATGTTGGAATTCGAAATGTGAAAAAACTAAATTTATTGATCAATCATATTAGATTTGTGCTTATGTGGTGCTTGTAATTTTAGATGGTCTCTTATTTACTTTCACTTTTTGTCTTTTATTTCCTTCTGGTTGTGAACTTATGTATTTACGTATTGAAAGTTGGAACCTAACAAATAAATTTATTTACTTTGAATTTAAGGAAGTTTACTTTTAAAGTTGTAGAGTGTGATCGATAACAATGTTATTAAGATTAACTTTCATATTTTAAAGAAATGCTCATTTGGCTAAAACTATGAAAAATAATATATATTCATTTGCATGCACTACTACTGGTCTTGACGAAGTACTAATATAGGCACTTAGTACATTGAATATTATTATATTTACAGAAATTGCTATTTTAAATAAATAATAAAGATTAAAATATATACGATTTTTATCCGACAAAATATATTCGTATTCGACTCTGTATCCTATAATATCCGAACTGTATTCATATCCGTTTAATATTTGAACCTTATTTTTATCCGGACACATCCGTATTCGTATCCATATCCAAAAAAAATATAAATGCGAATATAAAAAAAACCAACATCCGTTCTATATCCGATCCGTTTTCATATATTACCCGTACTACGCATAGAATCAGCCTTTGACTATGGCATGACCTAAAAAAAACATACTCCCAATCCACACTGAGACAGACAGCACATATCAACAAAATGAGGATGCACACCTCAAAAAACAACCACCCTATGCCCTATGCACCGTTGAGTATCTTATTGTTGTAATAAATACAAATGAACCACCATCCTTCCCTCATCCATCAACATGCCAAAAAAATATTTATATAGCAATGTAAACAATACTCAATGAAACGATGAATTTCTAATACTGTTAAGATTATATTTTTTGAAATCTTTAAAATATCTCATATGATTTTAATACTTTTAGAAAAATCAGAATAATTTTATTTTTCTCTTTGTAATTTTTAAAAGACTTTCTTGGCTTTTTTTTTTCATCAAATGATTATTTAGATACTCAAAATACTTACTCTAAATTTTTTATTTTCTGTCATTTAAATATTTTGCATATTTGTTCCAACAATATGTTATTTCATTGATCCAAATTATAAAAATAATATTTTGCATATTTGTTCCAACAATATGTTATTTCATTGATCCAAATTTAAAAAATAATATATAGATCACACAACGCGCGAGACCCTGGTAGTATTGATCAAGTCGTGGACGAGCTCATGGTTGAAACATGAATTTTTGTTTAGTAGTATTGATCAAGTAGTGAATCAGAGAGGAAAATGAGGGGAATTTAGCGAAACAAAGAGGAAAAGAGGGGATGATTCCAGGGAATGATAGATGAGGATGACGGAAATTTAATTAATTTCTGAAAATAAAATTAAGTTAATTACGCGTTTTTAAAGATGGAAAACACATCTTGAGGATGATGGGATGATAGAAATCGGGGATAATCCTTATGAGCCCCAATTTTTATATGGTATATATTAGAGCTGGTCAAGCGTCTGATCTGGGCAGTTCCATGTTTTTCTTACACGGATCAAATGTCATTCTAAAATTAATGGGAAAATCAGTGGTAAACCCCTCAAATCTTGCTTAATTGGAAATATCCCCCTCTAATTTTTTATTTTAGAAATATCCCCCTCTAATTAGAACTTGTATAGATATTTACCCTTTTAACTATTTCTAGTGATATTTTTATTCTGAAGTATATATTTAAACAATTTAGGACAAAATTGCCCTTGTCCCTTCATCTTCCAATTGACTTCCGATAAACTTATTCTAACTAGTACCTTTGTTTTTGTTAAAAAAAAAACTAGTGCCTTTGTTCTTTTAATCATCCCAGAAATTTGAATTTTCTCGGTTATCTTTCAATCTAAAAAGATGCTTATAGCACTTCTATATTTACTAGTACGTACATAAATAAGGTATTATGTTTTCTTCTTTCTTAGCCAAATAGGATTGTTCATTTGATGTTTCTTGAAAAGCATTTTTCTTAGAAATGGACTAAACCCCAAGCTGTACCATATTTGACATTGAATATGACTTTAGCCATTCGTCATCTTCTTAGAAGATGTTACTTCAAATCTTTTTGAAGTTTACCATTTAAGCTCAGCCCAAGCACTACTTTGTTTCTGATTTTGTTTTAATATCGATCGCGAGGAGGCACTGAAAATGGTCTAAAAGAATTGAGGGCATTATGGTCCAAATTTTTAAATATTGAATTTCATAATTAAAATATTTAGAGAAGGGTAAATATCTATACAAATGATAATTAGAGGGGATATTTCCAAAATTAAAGATTAGAGGGGGCCATTTTCAATTAAGCAAGATTTGAGGGGTATACCACTGATGTTCCCAAAATTAATGATCTCCTCACTGCTTGTATTTAAAAACTTGTTTATTTAATTTATGGACCATTGGTTTTAAAAATTATGTCTCTTGTACTCTTTCAACGCAACTAATTATTTGTTTTAAAAATTATGGATAGTTCCATATGTGTGATGTGTCCTTCCGATAAAAATATTAGAAAAACAATCTAAATATTGTTAGTGCACAGTGCCAATATATCCCTTTAAATTTTGAAATTTTGATTTAAGTACCCAGTGTCGCGTGGTTTTGGTGCCATTATAGATGCTAGCTTGCGATCTCTAAATATCTTATTGGTTTGAACTTGTGTAAAATCTGCTCCAATTGCGCATTATTTGTTTATAAGCTTCAATATGTGTAAAGTAAACCAATGGTTTTTATCCTTAATATTCAACCGATCAGTGGAGCAGATCCCTGACCGCACCAATTTCCTTTCCTTAAACAGGAACAGAGGCGGAGAGGCCTCGATGGATTGAACATGCTTTAGGAATAAAAAATACAAACCAATTGTGTGGAAACTGGAAAGCCACACGGATCCTGCTACATAACTTTTCAACCCAATTCCAACCTGTTATCCACTCATCCTTTGACGAGGCCAGCTCCCCAAGAAAATTAATTTCAGGGTTAGACCGTTCACTAGGGCTGAAAACGGTAGCCGTTTCAACCGTTCTTTCGTTTCGTTTCGTCCGGAACGAAACGGTAACGGATAAGGATTTTAGTTTCGTTTAAGGAACGGAATAACTAACGCAAATAGAAATATTGTTTCGTCTCAGAACGGAACGATTAGTGAAACTGGTACGTTTCGTGATCGTTTATTTCGCGCATTTTGTCAAAAAAAATTTCATGGTTTTATTATTAGATTGCAGAGGACCTCAGCGGAGAGATCGAGGGAGAAACGAGTAAAATTAGATTTTTGCAGCTCGCTCCGTCATTTCTCCGCCGAACGCAGTCACATCTATCTCTCTCGCCTCTGCACCATCCAGTACAATCACCGTTGAGAGCGAGAGGAGATGATGGTGCCTCCTCCTCCTTTCCCGCGTGACCTAACATGTTATTTATCTATCTCCGTTTCATACAAAATACAGAATAGTTTATTTTCTTGCATCTTAATAAAAATACAAAACAGTTAGATAGTCAAAGACGGTTATAATCGTTTTGATCGTTTCCATCAACGAAACGATCAACGCAACATGTATTAAACGAATGCAACAATCAACGCAATAAATACAAAAATTTCGTGCATCAATACAACGATTAACGAAAATGACCACTTTCGTGATCGTTTTCCACGTTATGCACCCCTACCGTTCACCGTTGGCGTCAACTAAAAGGTCCAAAACGAAGGGGCTCACAACTCACTAACTTCACAAGTCACAATGTCACATATGAAATATCACGTTCGTCACGTTTGTCCGAATACGACAAGCGCGTGTGGTGCCCACCAATTATTATTATTATTTTTTTTTTCATACAGGCTACAGCTGGAGCTTTGACCTTTGAGTCTAAGACCACCAATTTTTAAGTTTTAAGGCACCTAACTGCTGTATCACTCGACCCCATTAACATTTTTTGAAATTTAGTTTAAAATCAATGATCTTTTATTAAGAAATTTTAAACAAATTAATATTCACTCAGTGATTCGAATTTAGAAAATTATAAGTTAGAACCAGTTGGTTAGATAATCCACTGTTGCCGATCCCACATCAACATCATTTAGCTTTTCTTTTCTATGAAAACAAAAGTTAAATATGGCCGTCCGATCTACACTTTAATAAGATCTAGCGGTTCAGAATCAGAGACGTCGGGAGAGGTCCTTCTTGCAAAGTTGCAATGCCTTTGTTGCAAGGGTGCAAACTGCAAAGTGCAAACAGGTTAGTTTGACCGACTTTCATGTTTCATCCATCATCCATGTTTTCATATTTGGTCTTTAGCTGTGCGCGTTACAACTTATTTATCCTTGCGTAATTCACACGAAATTGGAAGCCATCAACTGATATAGTCATATTTTATTTCTGAGCAAGTCACATTTCTTGAATGCCAACGGATGTCACAATTTATTTTTTTATTTTAAATTTAAAATTTTAAAATGTTATCTTACGATTCAAATTATTGATTTTATTTATTTTAATGACGGATGAGTTTTCATAAAATTTTATAATTTTTTAATTCTATTTGATATTTGATCAAAAGATAAAAAATAAACGAATCAAAATAACTAAAATAGATTAATTCTAATATGTCAATTTTTCAACCACGTGATCAAGTATCAAATAAACTTTAAAAATTATGAAATTTTAGAATAACGCATCCATTGTTAAAATGAACAAAATCAACGGTTCGGATCGGACGATTATATTTTTAAATTTTTAAATATAAATTTGAAAAATAAAATATGGCATTTGTTGTAAAAAAAAAATGTGGCACTAGAACTTGCTCTTTATTTTTAAGGGCGCGGTACGTATTACATAGATTAATTGCTATATATGGATTTTCTTCAAAAGAAGTAAATTTTTTAGTGCACCAAATTATTAAGGGGCCGTTTGGATGAACCCGGAATTTGCAAGAATAGCAAATTCCGGAATTTAATTTATTATAAACAATCCAAACTCTTCACAAAGTTACACACTTCTCAATAAATTTATGCCTAGAATTGGCTATTCCCCCAATTCCCAACCCATCCAAACGCTCCCTAAAAGATGTGAGAGAGACTTGAATTCTAATATATATTGTTCCGTAAGAAATGACACACAACGTTACATTTGACTGAGTGAATATGCAGACGTTTGAGAAAAAAATATTTGCTGTTCCTACAAGTTTTCTGCTTTGGGACTAATTAGAGAAACTGAAGGAATATCATGGAAGGCAGAGTTAGCTCGGTCCAACCTATTCATGAGTATCGGCTGCGTGAATTGAAGAAGGCCACAAACAATTTCTCCGAAGAGAATAAACTTGGCAGTGGTGGTTCCGGCGTCGTCTACAAGGTAATCTTGCATCATTCTATTATTCTGGACAAATATGTTCCTTGGCTCCGTTTGGATGGCTTCTTTCCGGAATAAGGAATAAGGAATAACCACTTTTTACCAATAAATTTATTTCTAACCATCCAAACTCTTCACAAAAGTTACACACTTTCCAATAAATTTACCCCTTCCCAATAAATTTCTTCCCTTCTTCCTTCTTCCTACCTTATTCTCAACGCATCCAAACGGAGCCCTTATGTTTTAAAAACAAATTTCATTTTTTTGCTACTACTTTTATTCTTTAGTGTCCTTGATCTTGTTGGACGTCTCAAAACGATTTACTAAATTTGCATCAATTTCTTGCTTTAATTTGATTTCTGTAGGCATTAATATGCATCACTTTGTTTTTTTTTTTATTTCCATTGAAATATATGATCACTCTATTGCTCATTGGGCATAGGGTAAGGTAAATGGCATCACGGTTGCAATCAAGAAACTACAACAAGGAAGTTTTGTTGAGCGACTTGCCGATATTGCAAAGGAGGTTTCTTTGCTTTGTTCTTTAATGCATGAAAATCTTGTGAAGCTTCTAGGATTTTGTTCCGAAGCTAAGCACTATTTGTTGGTCTATGAGTATATACAAAATGGAGATCTCTGCAGTTACCTTAGCGGTATATTTGTTGACTTTTTACTTTCGTCATTTTGATTTATCTCCATTTCCGGTGTTTTGTATGAAGTTTACCTCTCTCATCTTTTTGAGGGAATAAATACCATAATTAAATGAGAACGGTAGACTTTATTGTGATTTTCTTGTAACGTATTATTTTTATTTTAAGTACATAAACAAATTATTTATTCCTCGGCCTTATAGTAATTAAATTCTTCATTATAATTATGAAAATTGCGAAGCCTAATTGAGAGCATAAAAATATTCATTTTTTAATTAAAAACGTATAGCTAGATATTCATTATAGAGTTGAATAAGTGCGATGATCTAATCAATTATAATAAAACTAGCAGATGAAGATAAGCGCAAGGAACTGACATGGGAAAAACGTTTCAACATCATCAAAGGAATTACTCAAGGTCTTATCTATCTCCATGGTTTAAAGGATCCGATCATTCATCGCGACTTAAAACCTGAAAATATATTGCTAGATGAGAACTACAATGCTAAAATTGCAGATTTCGGCATTTCAAAGATTTTTGATAAAAATAAAACACATCTTACCACCAGAAACAGATTCATGTGCACACCGTAAGTATTAGAAAGATAGAAAGCATGAATTGTTGAATGACTAAAATATTTGGGAATTGCTATTTCCTAATCAATTTGTTTGTTATATGTGCTTTTCAAGTGGATATATTGCACCGGAGTTGTTTACGACAGGGATGTATTCACCCAAATCAGATGTTTATAACTTCGGCCTAGTTTTACTGGAGATAATAGCGGGATGCACGATATATCAGTATCGAAGCAGAAACAAGCTGGGTAATGTTCTTCAATATGATGTAAGGGACTGGGTTCTCTTAAAAAGGATTTTTGATATGTATTGGCTAATGCATGTAATGGATCTATTTATTTTTGCGCCATATGTAGGCTAACTAACGAGTAAGTATCTTGTATTGACAGGCGTGGCGTAAATGGGAAAAGAAAAGTCATTTCAAACATGTTATCGATCCATTTCTAATTGGTCCGACCCTAAACTTGTATAAGGGTCAGAAAGACCACATCGAACGCTGCATTCTAATTGGTCTCCTCTGCATTCAGAATGACCGCAACAAGCGACCCGACATGAATGGTGTCTTGAAGATGCTTAATACCAACATTTCATTGCCCGCACCAGAATATCCTGGTTTTCTCCAAGAAGGTACATTTTTTTTTCAAGATGGATTTAATTAATCACAAATTATTTGTTAATACAAACTAACAGTTGTTCTGCAATGTGAAGAACTGCGAAATTTGTTAAGAGGTCAACGAAAAATTAATCTATTTTAGTAACTCATTATTATTATAGAAGTTCGGAAGGACACATTTTTCTGTTTTTGGCATTGGGAAAGCTAACATTGTTAATCAAACAAATTTCTTATGGGGTCATTTGGATCGCTTAGGAATAAGAGGAATAGTCTATTTCTAGGCGAAAATTTATTCCTAACCATCCAAACTCTTCACAAAGTTACACACTTCCCAATGTTTTCTGTTTAGAAATAAACTATTTCTCTTAATTCTAAACAATCCAAACGCCCCATATATATGTCATATGTATCAAAAAAGATAATGTTGATTTTTTCTAATAGAAAAGCTAGCTAATTGTCAGATGACTAACGAGTACTTTATTAAAAGATAGTTGGGACTAATATGTGTAGCGTAATAGTTCATGAGATCTTAATATAAGTTTAAAGAACTATTTGAGATGCTTATAACAAATCAAACTTCATTTATATCGAAATTCCCATGATAATTTATGACTAATCAAAGTATGCATATTTTGATTGGAATAATGATCGGGTCAAAAACCAAGCTTAAATAAAACCTCGTTCTACTTAATTAAGTAGCCGCAAACATACGATACGACTGATGCTTGATATAGCTAGGCGTCCAACCCACAGGATAGTATAATTGTTTACCATATACTTACTCTTTTTCAAAAGTTAGACGGTAACATTTTATAGGACTTTTGCTTGGGAGCTGCTGTTAGGGGTGTACAATGGACGAAGCATTTTACATAAAATTTGAACCACTTCAATTATATTGGTTGAAATTTTTTTTAACCGATCCATTTGTAATCTAATCCAACCTATAATTTTTTTATCAGATACGGTTCGGATAGTGGTCAAACCATATTCGCATCCATATTTTTTATCGTTATACAAATACGAATGTATTCAGATACCGATACGGTTCGGATTTTAAATGAATATGAATACGGTTCGAACGATATTGTCGAATATGAAAACAAATATGAATATATTTTGTCTAATACGGATCACATTTTTTTTATTCATCTCTTTAGCACTTTTTGTAAATTTCATAAATTTTCATTAGTCATAAATTCATAATTATCCTTCTTTTTATCCATACTACAAGTGCTAATCTGAAAATGTACTAAATTAAAATTTTCAAATTGAATAGCTTATAAATTGTATACGTTCAAGTTAAACTAGATAGTATGAATGCATATAAGTAATAAGTAAATATATAAAACAGTATTATCATCAAAGAGGCTTTGGTCTTGTGGGCAGAGGCGTTGGGTTGTAAGGCGCATAGGACTATACATCCGTGGGAGTGGATTTGGGTATAAGGCGAGAATTCGGATATCCGTTTTAATAATGATTCCGGATTCGGATTATTATCCGTATCCGCACCAGTACATGATATTGTTAGAAAATGTACAATTTTTAATTTTTAAACTAATTATAACTAATTAATCCATATTAAAAATCATGCATATAAGATCTAATGCCTAGTTATTCAACACACAAGAGAAGAGAAAGGAGGTTTCATTACCTCTCCTTAAATCGTATTAAGGAGGCTCGTTCCTTTGGCGTGGGGGTCGGTGGCGTACCTTCTCCACCGCCATCTCCACCTTCGGGTCGCCGGCCTCAAGTCCACCAAAGAGCTCAACCATTTCCAATCTCTTGTGCTAGCAAGAGAGAAGAGATAGCTAATCCTTCTTCTATTCTCTTCAAAAAAATTAGTTTATTGGTGGAGAGAAGTGCTCAACACATGAGTCATGGAGGAGAAGAAAGAAGAGAGAGCAAGGAGAGAATTTCTGAAAATTTTCTCCCTTGGAGAATTTCGGCCAAAGAGGGAAGGAGAGAGAGAAAGGAGAGGAGGCTAGAGTTTTTCCAAAATTTGATCCCTTTACATAGTGCTCTCTTGAGCTACCTACAACAACAAATTATGGATAAATATGCCCTCTCAAGGCCGGCCCCAATGGAGGCTTTTGTGGGCTATACAAAATGTATTACAAGTCCATTAATTCAATCTTTTTAATTGCTCTTTCAACCAACCTCAAATCGGACTTTTAATTAACTATTAAATAAAAGACCCAATTGCTCAATTAATTAAAATGTATTGAACACAATTAATTATTAACTTATTAATAATTAATTTAGGATTAGCATATGTATTAATTTATTTCTATATGATCTTTTTGATTTAATTAATTATAACGATTCGCAACGGTATATAATTAATTAATCAACATATTATATTTCCACAGTACTCACTGATGTGAATAAATAAATAATGCACATATGATCATAGTCCTATTTATGTGACCCTTTGAGGATTTATGCTATGTTGGCCATAGAAATAAATCGCTATTTATTTTCAATAATCAATAGCGGTATATAGCAACACGTTATGATTCCCAATTCGCATAAATAATTTACTACTATAATATCTCAATCTTGTATAAGAAATAAAAGTATTTCCTAGTCTGATTCTTATGCCACATGATATCATTGCATAATCCAAGATAAGAATGTGTCATTATTGCAGATTATACATTTCTTGATTGAGAGTTGATTATATAAATTGGCCAAACAATCCAACTCCATCAAGGGACCCAAACAGATATCATCACTCACTAGATATACTAATGAGGGACATACGATTTTCTTGATGAACACTATTTTCCTGCACAATTTAAAAGAATATAAATAAAGTCCGTATAGCAGTCTTTATCAGGAATCAGCGGTAGACGATATTTATAGAACCTATCCTCATGGAAAGATTGAACCATCTCAAACTTAGAATCAAACTCATATGAAATAAACAATGACACATAACACAATCCATATGATTATTTTATTGGGTCAAGTCCTGTACTATCTTTCAATAACATACACATATGCAGTTAAGTTGGTAACTCTTTACCTATAATTTATAGAACTTAATCATCACTTAACTTGTATACTAATCTTATATGATAATTAATGTTCCTTGTTAATTATCAACATTATGGACAATTTAGATTTATTATTATCATTCTAATGAATGATTCACAGAAATTCACAATTCAGATCCTCAATCTGAAAAATCTGTCAATAATAAATTCTAGGAACAGATGATCAAATATCATCCATAACATAAACTAATATTTAAGTTATTAAATTATCGACTTTTAGGATATAACTCCAACATATACCATATTCGCATATGTATCCGTCTAGGAAAATCCATATCCGTATTCGAATCCGTTCAAATACGAATATTGCTATCTGAATCTGCTAAATTTTGGATACGAATACGGATTGGTGCGGAGTTTATCCAACCCGTTTTCATCCCTATTCACGCTTCTATCTTTGTCTTCCAGAGCCAAAAATCGATGGAGATATGTGGAATCTGATCCGTCTTGCTTATACCGGGGCTTGGAAACCAGGTTTAAACTCGCAGAATTTTTTAAAAATATCAAAAAGAAACAAGAAAATTAGGTCTTAGAGATGAAAATTCGTTGCGGAGGCTTGCTTCCTCAACCAGCACAGATGGGAGCTTATATAAAAGGTAATTGGCGACTTGGAGAGGAGGTTAGGACATCTAGAGTTTCCTTCACTGAAATATTGCCAAAATTGCTCGCTCGACCTTTATTTGGTCCGAATGAAATCTGTTCGATCCAAATGGTGAATTGGATGATGTTGTGAGCTGTCTGCAAGAATTATTCGGTCCAAAACAAGTCCCATTCAGTTCGAACAATACCTCGCTTGGCTAAGAATGAGTCGTCTCGCATGCATTCAAGTGTCGGAATCTTTCTAGCTCGCTTGATTTCACTCCAACTTTCATAAGAACCCCGCAAAACACAAGTGGATACGACGAAAGTATCAAATTACGGAAAACAAAGCATTTCTTAATGTAATTTCATTGGTTTGGATAGCATTTAATTGTGCATTAAATGGACAATAATACCCTTTGTCTAAAAATTTTGTTAATTCTCAGAAATACATTATACGGTTCGTCTGTGCATCCAAACGGTCTGTTCCAATATTTAATCTGAGAACATTCTATACCAGTTTAGAAATTAACTGTGCATTAAATGGACAATAATACTCTTTGTTTAAAAATTTTTGTCATTTCTCAGAAATACATCAGACGATCCGTTTGTGCATCCAAACGATCAATTCCAATATTTAATCTGAGAACACTGGCTCTGTTGTTATTCAAACGGTATGTTTGCAACTTCAAACGGTTCATTTGAATTGATAGATGTCGTTTTACAAAACAGATCTCTGATAAACTCAATTTTAGCAGAACACATGCCAGACTCAATCCAAATTATCATTGAAATAACACACGAAGTGTCAAACAATGAACAAAACAGTGAAACAATCAAACTAACTATATAGTTTGAAATTAGGGTTTTACTTTTCATTATTTATGAAAAAAAAAATCAGACAAAAAGGAAAATTTGGCTTAAGGTTTACCAATCCTATGGATTGAATCATTGAAACTTTTCTATGGCTCTGATAACAATGTAAACTAAATGTAAACGGAACAGTGGAAGAACATCTTAGCTTGGACTTTTATTACGTTTTTCAATTTTCTTCAAGCATTCCTTTCTCTTCTCTCTCTGCACTAGTGGAATACTACTACGTATAGGGCAGTTGACACATAATTCAAAAACTGCTTCCTATACCGTCAAGAATCTCACACAGCTTGGTAATGGCCAAGTGCAAGAGATAATAAAGTAGAGCTCCCTCTCTCTCAAGGTTTCTTTCTATGTCTCAATGATAGAGAGACAGACCAAATTAAAAGACGCCAGACTCTTCTGTGACTCAAAGGGTCATATATAACGTATATCTGGTAATTCAAACATCCACAGGCGAAACATTGCATATCTGAACTCTTACGCAAGCGATCCGATTGGAATACCAGACAGTCTGTTTGAATAAGTCTCCACTTAGTTCTAACAATTACAATTTAGGTGATGAATACCAGACAGTCTGTTTGAATAAGTCTCCACTTAGTTCTAACAATTACAATTTAGGCGATTACAGTTTTTTATTAATTTCTGCAATCAATTGAATTGAAATTTGATATCTATATTCTTTAGGATTTGATTTATATTTCACGTACCGTTATCATTTTGTAATGAAAGACAATATGTTCAAAATCCAATTTACCTCAGTCTCTAGTTATTAACACTAGGCATGTTCTAATTTGTGTCTCTCTTATTTGTAGGGGACCAATCGGGAGATACAGACTCGACATCATCATCGGAGGAGGAAATGACAGTCGGCTCAGCATCGTTTTCAAAGGAGGAAATGACAGTCAGCTCGGCATCGTTATCAAAGGAAGAAAAGACAGTCGCTGGAGCCCTTACGTCAAAGGAAAAGAAAAAATGGATGGTATTTGCCGGTAAAGGTGCCGGTAAGTCAGAGGCAAAGAAAAGACAGCTGACATCTGTCGGTAAAGGTGCCGGTACGTCAGAGGCAAAGAAAACACAGCTAGTATCTGTCGGTAAAGGTGCCGGGTACACTTTTGACTTAGACGATCTGTTGCGTGCTTCAGCTGAGGTAATTAGATTACTCATACAGTCTGATATGGGTAATATATAATTTAGTACTATTTGATGTACTGAGGTTGAAAAATAAATCAGTTCAATCAAAAAGCCATTTGCACAAAAGTTTCAATAATTTTTTTCTTCAAAAAAAAAAAATACTCTCTATAAATATTTGTCTGGCTAGCTTGTTGTTACTAAAACTACTGGTGGGGCATTAGCCAAAGAAAGCTACTAATGATTGATATTTTCTCAAACAAATATGGAGCATCAGTTAGACTCACACTACCCATTGACTTGTCAATTACAGCAAGAACGTAGCTAGAAATGAGAAAGCGCTATACATATATATATATATATATTATAGAATGAATTAATACTGCATTAATTGTCTCTGTCAATCCTTTTCAGTCTTCAATTTTTATCTTAATTTTTCTTTTTGTACTTCTTTACAATGCAATGTAGCTGCTGGCGAGAGGGAGTGTGAGTACGACATACACAGTGGTATTGGAGGAAGATACGAAGGTGGTCGTGAAGCGTCTGAAGGATGTGGAGGTGACACTGCACGAGTTTAAGCAGCACATGGAGGTAATCGGCAACGTCGAACACCGCAACCTCCTTCCTGTTCGTGCGTATTACTACTCCCAACACGAGAAGTTACTCATTTTGGACTACGTGCCGGCAGGAAGCCTCTCTGACATGCTACATGGTAAGTTCTTTGATTGCTCCGTTGATTTAATGTTCTGCTCAATTAAATTTTATGTAGTTTAAGTAAGTTTTTTATGAATAAAATAAATGGAAATGTTATTAGGTTTGTTTAGTTGGTATATATAAGAGCTATTATTATTACTAATTCCCTTAGCCCTAGGTTATTTGACAGACAAAATCATACATTCATACTACCGATTTTACCGATTTCCCCACATTAGTTATGCTAATTTTTTTATCTAAAGTAAGTGTGTGTGTGTGTATTTATATATGATTTTTTTTTAGTATTTTAATTTTTCATCACCGAAATTAAGATTTTCCTACAATGTGTCATAACATAACATGTTATAAAATGTGTTTGAAGCATACGTGATCAGTTGTGATAATTCAAGAGTTTATGAAATTGTTACCAGCTAGTGTACAACTCCTTATACATATCAAAGGTACAATATGTTTTCTTACCAGAAAGGTTAAATAATATCCAATATTTTTAGGGTAGTTTTAAACTTTTAATAGCATGGATGTGATAAAAAATGGCATATCTGCATTGAACGCCGTTAATGCGCAATGCTATCTGATCGTCGATTACGCGTGTGGTTATGAATTGGTATTCTCCAGTTTTCAGACAACTTATCTAACTAATGTTGCCAACAACCGTATATTTCTCCTTTTCTTTGCTCTTCCGCTTTTGTAGCCAGGATTACCAAATTTACAAGTTGTAATCTGTCAATTTGTATTGCTTTTGTCATTTAATTCCTCAAGGAACAATTACGTTTTAATAAAAAGACTTCCGCTACCGAATCTCTTTCATCGTGGTTACTTTATGCTACGTAAAATATTATATTAGAGGAGCAACCGCAAAAAGACTGTATTGTAATCCTTTAAGGCTCAGCTCCAAAAAAGAAGAATAGGAGGAAAGGATGAACAAGGAAAGATATGAAATTGATGATTACTTGCTCCAATCTCAAAATGACATATATAAAGTTAACATCAGTAACTCTATTTGTAATAATGTATTAAAAGACTATATTAACCTTTAAGAAAACATTTTGGTATTCATTATTAGAGAATAGTTGAGAGTATTCTTGTCCCAAAATATTAAAAGCTAGTTGAACTCCAATACTCCCCGATTTTTGGGTAACTCTTATTTCCTCAAATGAGTTTCTGGAGGACTTCCGTTATCTTCAGTTTCCTTCGATTCACCCGTTAGAATTGACTGGAGCAAGATACAATAAATCAGCTTCCTTACCTTTCCTCCGATTCTCCTCTTCTGGAGCATAGCCTAAGTCACAGGTTATATTTAAATTGTTGTAAGTGTGTTAATTTTTCTGATAACATCTTGATATGTACAAATTTTCTTAATGAATTTCAAAACATGACCATTTATTTTTTTGAAAAAATTTAGGACTATTTCTTCATTTATTCAAAATTTCGAGTACTTCCATCTCCTTTTTACTAGAGTACTCCAGTAATAAGAAAACAGCAATTAAAATTAGACTCCACATAAACATAACTTGTGGATTAGGCACCGTCTTTAGATCTGAACTATCTTTACTGATCATACCTTGCTTTTTTAATTAGAATTACAATATGCTTTTTATTCCCTAAAATGTTCATAATCTTATACTTATTAAATGTAATTGTTTGTTATTTCAATTAGGAACTCGAGGTTCAGGGAGGAGTCTATTAGATTGGGACAGCAGGATGCGGGTGGCACTAGCAGCTGGCCGTGGCTTGGCCCACTTACATACGGGCCCACACCTGATCCATGGAAATATTAAGGCCTCTAATGTGCTCCTACGGTCTGACTTAGAGCCAGAGGCTGCTGCACTTTCCGAATATACCCTTTATCCCCTCTGCTGCACTTCCAGTTTGGCCAGAGCCAGCGGATATCGTGCGCCTGAGGTTATAAATCGCCTCACATTTAAGTCTGACGTGTACAGCTTCGGCGTGCTTCTTTTGGAGCTGCTCACTGGCAAAGCACCTTACCAGGTAAATTGACTTTAATCTATACCTTTTAGTGTCTCTACATTTGAATTAATTGTTGAAGTTGTCATTGTATAATTCTATTAAAATTCTGTTTGAACAACCTAATAAATAAAAAATTTTGATGTCATTTGTCTGTTGTAACAATCAGTTAAAAACTTCACCAGCAGATTGACCAAAATAACCATACATTAGATGGATTTATAGATAGATTTCTTATGTCTTCATCGTCCTGCAACATGTTAGGTCCAATAGTAAGCTTTATATATAAATTATTCACTTTTTGGGTCCAGACAGCTGGTGTACAAATCAATTGCTTTGCTGATTTCCTCTTAACTCAATTGACTCAGGCATCATTAGGCGAAGAAGGCATTGACTTGCCACGATGGGTCCAGTCGGTGGTGCGCAAGGAGTGGACGGCGGAGGTATTTGATGTGGAGTTGATGCGGTACCAAAACTTTGATCATGAGGAGGAAATGGTACAGTTGTTGCAGATTGCTATGGAATGTGTTGCAACGGTGCCAGATGCGCGTCCTGACGTGACAGAGGTTGTTCGAATGATGGAAGAGATCACCAGTCAAGGTGCGACAGAGGTAGAGAAGGGAGCTGGGGAATCATCAGACGACCCAAGGAGTTAAAAGGCGATATTACAGTTTGGAGAGCAATTAAAAGCCACTTGATGAATCTGAACTTTAGGTTTGGCACTATTGGAATAATAACGACATGCAGGAATTGCTAGATCCAAAAATAAGGGATTGCCTTTCAGAAGAAGCACTCTGTTATTTTGAAATTGCATTGCTTTGCGTTCAAGATAAACATGAACGAATATGGTGGATGTTGTAAAGATGCTTAACAGTCAATGTGGCTTTGCCAATTCGTAGCAGTAACCATCGTCGCTCTTAAGAGGAGTAAATTAATCTTATGAAAGAGTTGCAATTAATATGAAGATATCAACTACTTAGTTCAAGTAATATTTGAATCTGTGAGAAGTTGTCAATTGAAAATTTGGCAGAACACTTCCATTTTTTATTTGGACAGTTCTATTTTGAGTTTGTTTATTTAATTAAGTTTGGTAGAAAATAACGCATAACGATTTTCAGTATTACTTTGTATTCAATTAAAATATGTCGGACCTGAAAAATCAAGCAGTCTTCTCCAGTTCCAGTTCACTTGAACCATAGGACAACTTCCATTCAAGTCCAAAAGGTGAGAGCTGAAGATTTCAAGCAATCGTGTCTGAATATTCATATAATATTTAATAAAGAAATATGATACATCACTCAAAATTTTATATTAAAACATTGATTCAATTTAGGACAAAATTCATTTAAAATTTTAATTCAACTAAAATTCAATAAAATTTTGACTGAAGTATCATATTCTAGCTCCTAAACGTCCAACAATTCCTATCCAAATACAAAATAAAGAATCTCAACTAATTGAAGCCTATTTACTTCTCATAGAGCCCATCTAAACAAAAGTATTACTATCTTTGCTTTTATTTATGTGAGTCTAAGCACGATTTTTTTGCGCTGTCATGTTCATGGCTCATGCAAGAGGAGGGTCGTCATCTCATGTTAACATTTGATTCTTGGAATCTTGGGTGACAGCTGGTCTCCAGGTTATCCTAAATATGAACATAACTTTGTGCTGCAGCGGAATCTTAAATTTATAATAAAAAAAACTGGTACATGGATTTGACAGGATATCCTCGGAATTTCAAATCGATCTTGCAATATGAGAATTGTTATTTCAAGGATGTTGTACTGGAACATTTTCTATGATTTATTCATTCATATATTTAGGAAAGAAATATGATACTTCAAGATAAATTCGGGGTCAAGTCTTCCAACTTATTTTTTCAGTCAAAAGTTTATATTTAAAACTTTAATTCTATTTAGGATAAATTAAACGTAAGATTAGTTTTCTTATTATTTTCTATTGATGTCCTAACCATAGTTACTGTTCACTTACAATCATTGTTCAGTATTCATCTATTATGATGTCCTAACCTTAGTAACACTTCACTTAAAATCATTGTACAGTTATTTATCTATTATCATTTCATCATAAGTGTAACATATTTTTTAACAGAATCCAGAGGAGGTTAAATATCAATAATTAAAAATACATGAAAATATTGAAATATTTCAATGCTTGCCATCTAAAAATTATTTGTTTGAACAACTGTATAATCAGCTTGAATTGAGCATTATTTCGATAAACTGGCTGCGTAACACAATGAAATTTATTCTTAATTTTTAGCTGCTGCTGGACCCGAATTTGTCCAGAATTTACAACCCATGGGGAATTTACAGAACAAAAAAGAATAATTAGATTTTTTGTTTAAAGCAAGCAGATAGAGTATAAGCTAGCCATCCTGATGTTTGTAATTATACTCCTAAATACGGATATTTCTGCATTATTTTATAATGAATAAAATTAGCAATCGTAATTTAATTATTAATATATCTGTTATTATTTTATTAAAAAAATGTGATCTTTTTTTTCTGACGAACATTTTATATCAAGAACCAAGATTTTTTGTTTTTGTTGAATCATTTTCAAATATCAAAACTTTCATTGCGCCTTTGGAATGTGAAATAATATTCACATGATATGGACAGTATAAGTTTATAGCTTCTACCAAGGTCTCGGAAAAAAACTATGGACAATAGGAGGTTCTATTTTTTTTTTCTTTTTTTCTTTTGTAAAGTTTAATAACGTCTGTTTAGAACTTTTCAAAATAAATCCTCAGCGCAAGGAACCGACAAAGTACGCCATGTGATTTGGATTAACAGAATTTATATACTGCTGATATCATTTTTTTTTTAAAAAAATAAAATAGTAGATGATGGTGTCTTGGATGGGCAATATAAGGTACCCGCAGTCCCGCACGTGTTTCGACAAAAAATAATTAGAATTTTCGTCACTCTATCAAATTAAATTCAAAACAATTATCTGGATGCGTCTGGAAAGTGTCGGTTTTTAGCTAATTTGAGATAAAAATTTACGCTATAATGATTTTCTTTTCATGATATAGTTGCTGGTACCGTTCTCAACTTGTTAGGATGCATTTAATTGTTGCATTCTGAAAATTTAAGTTATTGTGACAATTTCAATGAACCAAAAGGTTTTGACTTTGACATATTTTCAATATTAAGAAAGATGCCCATCCCAAAAATAAATCAAATCAGGGATCTCTATTTATAAGGAGAAAAACGGAACAAAAAAAAAGTTTGCGATAAAACGACTAACGAGCTAGATTCAAAAGGTAGCCTATGATCAGTTGAAGCGATAATCTTGATGAGAACCCTTGAATTCGGATCTCAGTCACACACCTATGCTTAAAATCTCGCACTGGACCGGTGACTTTAACGGAATGTAGCTGTTGAGGGACGCAAAGTGGAGATTGGAATCGAATCGCCTACACTCAAAGCTAACTCAGCTTCCACTTTGGATCTTCTGTGTATCAGATTCTTTGGTAAAATGTCAAGGCATAATAAGATTCTTTGACTTATTTCGAACAAAACATATCGAGAAAATAAGACATAATATCACGGTATCATAATTATTTTTTCAACACATCATTTTGTGAGTAATTAAAATGTTGACAATTAATAAAAAGAAATTGTGTTATATAAATGTCAGATAGGTAGAAAAGATGGCCGAAAGAGGGGGGAAAAATTTGCCTACCAATATAATGTACTATTTTCCAGTACTATGTAATAGCAAGATCCTTAGTATATATGAAAATAAATGAAATTATACTTGAAGTAACATAATTTTAGAATAATTATGTTCAGCAATTTTTCTTTTTAAAAACTTTTGTTTCATTGCTAATGGCAAGTTTGGATTGTAATTCAATTCTATTCTAATTTAATGTTAACTTACCACTAAAATTTGATAACTTTGAACAAAAATGTATATGCTCCTCAAGAAAAAAGATTAACCTGCCAAGCATTTTATACTTCATAACATCACAATTAAATTATTATTATGAAAATAAAGCATAAATTAAGGAGATTTTTTTTTTTATAAGAGAATAGCATACTACGACATTATAATTTTAGACATCTCATACTTTAACATTAACAAAAAGACGATTTCACTTAAGGGTAAAAGATAAAGAAGCACATCACTCATATTATTTTATTGTACAATTTTAGAACAATGCCAATTATGACCGCCACCGATAAGAATTTGGTGTTTATCTTAAATCCTAACTTTAGCGCCACAGAAGATCTATATTACACCAGCTCTTATTGCATTCACAAATCACAAGTCGCAACTTCGCAAGTCCATAACACACCATTTTGACTCCAACGGAAGACCAGAGAGAAGTCTGATCCAATCATACCACTCCACGTGTCACTTACTGCCCCCATTTAGCAACTAACAGTCTAACACGCGCACCGCTTCCACGGCGTTCCCAATTTATAAATCGCAACAATAACAGAAACAGAATCATCAGAAAAATTGGAGAGAGAGAGAGAGAGAGAGAGAGGATGCAGAGGTCTTCGAGCCTGGTGAGCATGTCGAACGGGTCGAAGCAGGACGAGCTGCCGAAGTGGGACCCACTGTCGGAGACATCGAAGAAGGAGGTCGCGCGGGAGCGCCTCGCCGCGTCCCTTGTTCACCTCGTGCCAGTCGTCCTCATTCTCTGCGCCATTCTTCTCTGGTTCTTCTCCTACCCTGGTACATTTCTTCCAATCTTGATTTAATTTGATTCTTTAATAGTAGTACTGATCAGGGTGTGCCAATTTTGTTTGGATTAATTAATTAATTTGTCCGTGTGATGCTTTGGTTTGGTGCTGTTTCTTGGAATCTTGATTCTTTTGTACCGAATCTGTAACAGTGTGCACAAGTCCTATATGATTCTAGTTTCTCTTAGTGCCTTTTTATTTTATATACTTTTTTTTTTGTCATTAATTAGTCCTTTCTGATCAGGATAGGGAATAATTCACTTGTTTTATGCATGAATCTAGAAATAAAATCTTGTGATGGTCACGGTACCAAAACTATTGTAAAAAATTCATTTTCAATTTCAGATACTGAACCCAATCAGTATTGTAATTACTTGAGAATTATACTCTATATAACAAAAGGATTCATCCAGTTCTTATGATACTGGAGAGTTCCTTAACAGCTATTAAGTAGTCAGGTAGATTGTTATGGTTAAAACTGGCTTATAATTAGGCATTCAAACTTAACAATTAATAACAGAAGAATCATCCTTTTCTATATCTCTCTTATCCTCAATCTATTTATTTGTGCTTGTTTGTCCAGAGACCAGCACAGGAGAAACCAACAGATTGGTGATGGGGAAGAATCTGACATTTGGCAGGTACAAGGGCTGAAAAGACCTAAGGCCATGATCACAGTAGTGTGAAAAAAAGATATACTCCCTTGTAATAAAAAAATAGAAAAGAAAGGTTTTGCACAGGAGATTTTTGTTTTCCTTCTCTATGTCAATTTGAAGTTTTGTAGGCTAGGTAATGATTTCTAGTGCTCAGTTTTGTGCTTGAATATGTAGGTTACAGCTACATAGTTACTAGTTATTGCAATTGGGAAATTGAGTTGTTGTTATTACTACCAAAGACAATTGGCAACAGTGAGAAATGGTAAGGCTTAGGATACATATTTCTTCTTTTATGTTCTGGTGACTGGGAAGAATGTACTGACAAAGTCTTGGTTTAATCTTTGTTACGCTGTATAAAGCTCCAAATAAGTTGAAGGCCTTTCTCTTTTTGTAAATGTAATGTTTACTGTCACAGAGTATATTGCAGGAAATACTTTACTTACTACATCCACTCTATGGCTGCATAACGTCTAAAACGACCACGAAAACGGTCGATTTCGTTAACCGTTTCGTTTTAAAACGAAATTGATCACCCATTTGCGTTAACCGTTTCGTTTTGGACGAAACGGTCGAAATCACGAAAATACCACGAAAATATACATGGACGAAACTGTTATAAGCTTTCGTTAACCGTTTCGTTTATAAAACGCAACAAAAAATCTTAACCGTTTTGTTTCGTTTTGGACGAAATGAAACGAAAGGACGGTCGAAACGGTGACCGTTTTCACCCCTAATCCACTCCATGTTCTCTGGAGTCTGGATCCTTAATTTAATAACCTATTTTAGTCATGGGCTGCATAACTCAAAAAGTTTTTAATGTGGGCCCAAAATGAAATATAATAAGAAATTCAGCCGAAAGGTGTTTTGAACTTTTGATACTCTGCAGTTGTTATTTCCAAACACATTTATTCATATAATTCTTTTCGAGTCATTCCATTAGCAAAACAAAGAAATATAGGAAGAAAAAACAGACAGTAAGAATATATCAAGTTCCAATAATATGTAATTACGTGTATCTGCACTTGCTATGTTTGGCTTAATTTCTTCGTCAAAAAATGATTCTCCAATGAAAATCTAAGATGGATTTTATACAACGAAGATTTGTTCAACAAAACCATGTTGAAGATGAAGCTGATTTGGATCGTCGACTTCTCATATGATCGATAAACATTTCTATTTGTTGTTTGAAACAAAATCATTTTCTTTGTCTTCTAAATGAGCTGAGCCTGAATTTGTAGCTATGAACCAAATATCTTTGAACTTAATTAGAACTCAACACCTGAAATATCTCAGCGATAATTACGAACTAATTAGGATAAATAAACAGCCAATGGCACCTCAGTTGATCAGCTAGTTCGAAAGCACAAATACAACACAATAGGAATTAAAAGGAAAAAAAATTAAAACAAAACTAGTCGCTCTGCGCTAAGAATCATTGTAGAATTAACCATCACTTCATCATAATGGGAATTTTTTTTTCTGAAGGAATCAAAAGGTGTGTGTTGTACTAAACGTCTCCGGGTTTGTCTTTTACAAAACAATATTATTTGACATTTAACAATTTTCTTTGAGTTTTATATAAGAAAAAAAGATAGAAATTTGAAGACTTGGAGAAAAATTTCTAGCAAAATCAAGATCAAGTATTTGAAAAGCTTGTAGCTAGAGTACCTTAGACTACCGTAGAAGGTATGTTTAAGTTCTTACTTATCCTTGAAATGATTTAGATAGCAGAAAAACTAATTAAATAGAATATGATTATGGGTATGCTTGAACTTATTATTCTATAGATTTTTTATTGTAATTCAATGGATATTTGTTCCAAGTAGTTAGGGCATATTTTGAGGGATTTTTTTTAAATTTAATGTTGTAATTTGAAGGGGTTTCTTTTGAAATTTTTAAGGCTTGTAACTTAGAAGCAGATTAGAGGGAAAATCTGAGACCTCAAACGTCAAATTTTAAGGCTTGTAACTGAGGAATGAAAATCTATGATCTCAAACGTCAAATGAATTTCTCGAGAAACAAAATTTTCTGATCGAAACCATCTCAGGTCGCGAATTCAGTTCGTTTTGCGCAATTTAGAGGGAAAAAATAGAGCTGTTGAAATCGTGAGGAAAACGTCAAAATTTGCTGTGATTTGATTTTGTGGAGTCAGATGCGAAGTATTTGCACCATTGTACCCTTCAGTGCGCTCTCTCTCTAGAAAAAAATAACCTTGTTTTTTCCAAAAAAGCTCTTGTTTCTTGTTTCTCGCTCTGGGTGAGCAGTGAGCATCAGACAAACCCATTCCACTTTCTTTGAGGGCTGGGTGGCGAGAGCCACACCGGCAAAATTTCATTAATAAGAAAAGAAGCTTACAAAGTACAATGCCAGTATCAAAGAAAGGAAAAAAGGAAAACTAGTAAATAGAAAAAAAAAATCTATTTACAAACTAAGGCAAAACTAAGTTAGATATGTATAGACCAAGCAGTCATGTCTTTGACGATATTTTCTAGCAGTTTCGACTAGATTGAAGTCTTAGCCAAGAAAATTCTTGTATTTCTCTCTTTCCATAGAGCCCATGAGGCCGCTGTCCATATTATATCTCATTGGTCTCCAAGCAAGGATCTATTTGTTAACTAGAATCCAACAAGATCCGTCGTGAAGTTGATAACTGGTAGGTTGAGGCGGGTTTGTAGCATATCCCACAATTGGTGAGCAAAGCGACAGTGAATAAATAAGTGTGGAGTTGTTTCCATGGTCGGGGTCTGACATGAAATGCATGATTGGATTGCAGGCCATCCTCTAAGAGGTAGGTTTTCTTGGGTAAGCAATCGATTCTGTAGTAACAACCAAAAAGAAGTTCTAACTTTCAGGGATGCTTTAATCTTCCAAAGAGAAAGATGGTAGCTTGAATGGACACCCGTGTCCGCTAGGATTCTATAAGCACTAGCCGAAGAGAAAGAACCATTTTGGGTCCATCTCCAAGTTAATTCTATTTTCATATGGTCACCAATACAAACTTCAATTCCTTTCAATTTTTTTTATGTTGGTTTTGATCACCAACTTTTTATTTAGAAATTATTTCTATTGAACTCTATTCTATTGAAATGAATTGAACTCTTGTGACATATCATTCCGATCAGACCGTAAATGTAACGAATAACGCAACCGATTCCTTTGACGTTATATAAATATAACGAATAACTCTTGTGACATATCATACGATAGAGAGGATGTAATCATGTAAAGGAGGAGGAATTAAAAATTGAAGAAAATTACACGGGGACTTATTTTGGATTATCTCTAAAAAGCTCTTGGAATGGAGGAGGGGAAGAAGAAGCGTAGCAGAAATCACCAAGTTGCTTGCGGAATTCTTTTTAGGATAACTCTGTGAACAATTCAGATGTTCAGATCTGGGAACAATTCAGTGTTGAAAGGAATGAAAAGTCGAAAATAACTCTGACGATGTAAAGAGGCGAATGGGATGGAGAAACCGAAACCGTAAAGAATTAATGAAATTGTGGGACAAAACATTTGCTTTAGCGAAGAATCGAATCGGCTCCTCTGAGGGAACGAAACCAAAAGTCTACTCCTCGACTTCCCGACCTAGTGCTCTCAAACGAATAATCAACACTTAATTGATTATGATAGTCAGCATATTTCATCCGGTTAACGTATGGTTATGGACAATGACAATGTCGGAAATCTAAGATATTTTAGGGGCTATTTGGATGGATAAGGAATAAGCAAGAATAGCAAATTTCAGGGGGAAATTTATTCCTAACCATTCAAATTTTTACAAAATTACACACTTTCCAATATTTTTCTCATAGGAGTAGATTGTTCCTCTTATTCCTAAGCGATACAAATGGCCCCTTATGTAATAAAGATGCGTAGGTGGCCCCAAAAGATGTGAATGGAAAGGTGACTATCAAGAAAATGTCTTTAAAGGTGCAATATCTCGCCAAAGTATGCAATCGAGTTGATGTCTCCTCCACCAAAGAGTGCTAATATTTTATCTATAAATAATACTTTAATTTTCAAGTTTTCATTAACCATTTCGCATTTACAAAATGTCAAACATAATAAATATCACATCACTATCAAATAAAAATCCAGATGTAATTTGTGGATAAAATTTGGTCTTTATAAAAGTTTTCATTAACCATTGCATGGGTCACGAAAAATTAAATATATAAAATTTGGTATTTATAAAAGATATTATATCACTATCAAATAGATATCACGTCACTATCAAATTAAAACCTCTTGGAGAAAATTGTAATTTGTGCAGCTTTCCTTTTTTTTTATAAGGATGCGTTTGGATCGTTGGAAGAAAGAAGAAGAAGAAGGAAGAAGAAGAAAAAAAATTATAAACAATCCAAACTCTTCACAAAGTTACACACTTCCCAATACTTCACACTTTTTTCCTTCTTCCCTTCTTCCCACACCTATCCAAACGGAACCAAAGAAAGAATTTGTCACTGTATACTTGATACTGTTCGGGCAAACCTCAAAACAAATATGTTAATATAAAGTTTTACATATTTTGTAAACAATTTATCTGGTATCGATTGGACAGTCTGAAAAAATTTGGATGTATATGCAAGTATGCAACCATAGAGCAAAGAATGATCTATAATATCTTTTAATCATCAAATGGCGACCAATGGCGAAGCCGCCTCCCCCCAACTATAGTTAATAAAAAGTCAATACTCGCTTTAAATGATCACTCCTTAAAGTCTGAATTTCCCCCACAGCTTCCTAGTTCCTAGTTCCTACCTCATTTAACTACTCCCATCCCTTCAACACGATTAGTGCATCTTTCTTCCTCCCCCCTGAAATTTCTGTTTTCAACTGTCAGTGTTTTCTATTTTCGATCTTATGCTTTGATTGCTCCAGGCTTTTGATTACAGTATGAAATTCGATCGGGTATGATTTTTAAACTGGTAATTTGATTTTATGCTCTGGGGCTCTGATAACTTGCTAGAAATAATAGTATAGAAAGGAAATGCTGAGGACAGACGAAGCTGGGTCGGTTCAAATTTTTCGTTATCGGCTACGTGAATTGAAGAAGGCCACAAATAATTTCTCTGATAACAATAAGTTAGGGAGCGGTGGTTCTGGGGACGTCTACAAGGTAATCATTCAATTGTCCGTTCAAAGATAAATTTGCTAGTGACAAAAATTAGAGTGATGCTAGAATCCAACGTCTAGAATGTCAAACACAATATCTGACAACACTGTATTTTTAAATGACCGATCCAAATCACTCAATATTATCTTTATATTAAAATCTCTTTGAAAATCAAATTTTATTTTTTTATTTCAAATTTTTTAACTTTTTTTTTCAAATTTTCAAAATTTGGAGGGTCCATAATTTTTTAGATTGAGCATATTCTAAAATAAAAAAATAATTACAAAAATAAAATATATAAAATTTAGTCTCCATAGAGATTTTACTTTGAACAACAAGTTGAGCAGTTTGAAAAGACCATTCTAATTTCAAAAATCGAAATTTCATCATGTTGGACTCTAGCCACTTCTAAAAATTAATCCAAAAATTTTTGCTAATGATTTTGCTGTGCCGGATTGCACAGAAAAAACTATTCATCCGTATGTTTTGCTTGTTTAAAAAGAATTTGTGTATTAGAAACTGTAGCTTATCCGTTTTTTTTAACACTATCTATTAATTTTTAAAATACGTGATACTCCGGATCAAATTTTGGATTATATTTGATTTCTATACAAATAAATATGATCACTTTATTTCCATTTGATTTTTATTTAATATAGTCACCTTTATTTATTGTTCACCATAGGGTAAAGTAAACGGAAGGACAGTTGCTATTAAGAAACTACAAGGAAGTTTTGTGAAAGGACTAGTCAATATTGCAAATGAGGTGTCTTTGCTTTATTCTTTAGAGCATGATAACCTTGTAAAGCTTCTGGGCTTTTGTTCCGAAGATGAACATAATCTATTAGTCTACGAATTCATACAAAATGGAGATCTCAACAGTTACCTTAAAGGTTTGTTAGCTAAATTTTATTTCCTTCTATTTTTATTTAATTTTTTGTTTGCTGATAGCTAAATTGGTGCGACTGACGCGACAAAAATTTTCATTCGAAAAAATATATATATATGACATCATTACAAAAGACATATTTTAATACAGGTACAGACGTACAGTACAAGTAGATGATGCTCGCTCTAATTAAACCAGTGACCGATACAGTGAAATAATTAAGAAAGCTTAGCCCAATTTCAATGCATTATATAACTGAAAAATAATGCTAAGCTATGGCGACAGTGTATTATACAGGAGGATAAAATAAGTTGTGACAAAATAAATACCTTATATGAAGTGTTAACTTTGTTATGGTTTCATTTTTTGTATTAGTTTCATTTTAATCACATTGAACAAGCAAATGATGCTTCAAATATAAAAGGTGGGTTATTAGTAAATAAGTCTTCAATTTTGATAATTATGAAACACTTAAGGTATTAAGAAAAATCCTGCTTTTTTTAAAGTCAAAATGTCATTATAGAGTTGAATAATTAAGTGTAATGTCTAATCAATTATATTAAAATGTAGCAGATGAAAATAAGCGTGAGGAACTGACATGGGATATGCGTTTCTATATCATCTATGGAATTGCTAGAGGTCTTTCTTATCTCCACCATGATTTAACGGACCCGATCATCCATCGCGATTTAAAACCAGAAAATGTGTTGTTAGATGAGAACTACAATGCCAAAATTGCTGATTTCGGCATTTCGAAGATTTTCTATAAAAATAAAACACATAATACCACTAGAAACGGGTGTGGCACACCGTAAGTATTTTGTAAATATAAAATGTATACATTATTGAATATGGAAAATTTTTGTTAATTGATCTTTCCAAATTTTTTTCTGACATGTGTTTTCCAAGAGGATATTATGCGCCTGAGTTGTGCTTTTTACAACACTATTCACCAAAATCAGATGTATATAACTTTGGCCTGCTTGTCCTGGAAATAATAGCTGGGTGCACGATTCCACAGTATCCAGCCAGAAACAATGGTGATGCTCTTCAACATGTTGTAAGGGATAGATTCTCTTCCAAAATGATTTCATAGCGGCTATAGCATAAAATGTCACTTTATTTTGCCAAATGTAGGATAACATCTCAACTTATTGATAGGTGTGGCGTCAATGGAAGAACAGCAATCCATTAACACATATTATCGATCAGTCAATAAGGGATGATTGTCTGCAAGACCAAATAGAACGTTGCATTCTAATTGGTCTCCTCTGCATCCAGAATAAAAGCAACATGCGACCCAGCATGAACGATGTCTTGCAGATGCTTAATACCAACATTTCATTGCCAGCACCGGATTTGCCTGGCTTTCTTCAAGGTACTGTTTTCATTTGCTGTATTTTATGTATGAAATAATGAGTATAAATCTCTTTCCTCAAAAAATGAGTATAAATCTCAGATGCAGTAATCCTTGATCCTGGTTTAATAGTTTTAAGATTTTTAAGGGCTCGTTTGGTAGTGCCAAGTTTAGTTTGACTTTTGGGTCAAGGAGCTAACTTACGGATCTTGCATTGCCAAACAACTTTGGAGTCAACGAAATTAGCACTACCTCCCTAACTTGGCCATTTCATATTTGAACGTTCCTCAAACACCAAAAAAAAAAAAATTATTTCGTATCTGAAGAGAAAAACCTTAATTTAAAAAATTTTCAAATTTTCAAATTTCAAAATTTCAAATTTCAAAATTTCAAATTTCAAAATTTCAAAATCAAATTTCAAATTTCAAATTTCAAATTTTCAATTTTCAATTTTCAACTTTTAAAAATTTTTTAATTTCAACTTTTTAAATTTTCAAATTTTTAAAACAACTTTTTAAAATTTCAAATTTTAAAAATATCAAGATTTAAAATTTTCGAATTCTAAAATGTTTAGATTAAAATGAATATTATAAGTGAATTCATTCACTTTGATCACTAATTTTAACATTTTATGCCAAACAACAATTACTAACTTTAACCTCAAACACTAATACCAAAATGCTAACTTTAACTCTTGATCTCACTAAACTTTAATGTTGCCAAACGACCCTTTAGTGAGGTGTGATCAATAACTAACTATTATGTGTACCAAGTAGCAAGCTTATTGCAACCAAAAAAAAAACACTGCGATTTTGTAGGTCTCTTATATCAAGAAATTTCAAGAGCTCCATACCGTCAGAGAAATAAAAAAAAAATAAAAATCAGTCTTTGATTGGAAAGGAAGAAGAGAGGGGAGGAATTTGATTTCGCAGAGTTGATCGGAATGGATTGAAATTGATAACTGATAAATTCTATCAACTAATTATCAAAATCAAAGAAGAAGAAGCAAGGTTGAATTCAGCCAGCCGAGTTGATTGTGGCTTTCTATCACTCCGATCGAAAGAAAGCACGAGTGCGGAGACAAAATCCCACTGAATTTACTTTTTTTTTTGGAAGATTTGCCTACGTGAATTTCAGCTTCTTTAACCCCTGTCCAGCCTGATTTTAAACCACTCTCTCATCAGTTCTAATCTCTGAATCTCTACCAAATCTGATTCCAATTCCAACTCTATTTTTTAGTTTTCCATCATCGTGTAATTATAATTTAATCAAACAAGTTGATTATATATTTTTATCTCAAGGAAAAAAAAAAAAACAGTTTAATCTTTTATAATAGTAAAAATATTTTTGGGGTTTAAACAAGGAATGATGAATGATTAGATCCAAAGGTGGAAGATGCAATGGAAAAGGCTGAGTACAAGACAACACTAGAACCACCTGAATTTGAGATGAATGTTGGTCATATAAGCTTCCATATCCGTGGTGGATCTGATTGTGAGATTGAGCTCCACTCTGACGAATTCGCCATCCAGCCCTCCCTCTGGTGCACTGCAGTCAAATCGCACTTGGATTTCTTCACCTACGGTGATTCCTCAACCCTTGATCAACTGTCAGAAGAAGAGATTTCGGAAGATTTTGAAGAATTGAGTGTCTTCAATAAGATATCTCTAATGGAAGAGGAGAACAGTGGTACTACAGTTCTGCATGAGTTGTACGAAGAAAAGGAGGCCGCTGATGAAAAAAGTATGGTGACTTCTATTTTACCTCTGGTGCAAGATTTCAGAGTAGAAGAGAAAGATATTGAAGAAACAAAGATGGTCCCTGTTATTCCTCTTGCTCAGGTGAAATTGAAGAAACTGACGCCACCACTGTCAATCATAGTGCCACAAAGATCTGATTCAACACGGGACAATGTGAAGTCCTTTGCACCTGTGGAGGATGATGCATATGAAATTAGATTAAAGCAAATGAGGGAGGAAAAAAATGCAGGTATGACAGTTGGAGGGGCTGTGAACAGCTATGCTGAGTTGATTTCAATGAAGGCAGATGAAACAGTGGGATTCAGAGAAAATTTGAAAGAAGAGAGGGATCAATGCAAAGTTGGCATCTCATCTCATGGGAGCTTGAAACGAACAATTAGCTCCTGGATGAAAGGTAACTTTCTTGGATCCTGCTCTTTTGGTAAGGTCTATGAGGCCATTGACCAAGACGGCTTCTTCTTTGCTGTCAAGGAAGGAATTATTGATCAAGGAATCAATTCATATCAGTCGATGCTCCAATTAGAGCAGGAGATCTTGCTTTTGAGTAAACTACAGCATGAAAACATAGTTCAGTACTATGGAACAGAAAGGAGGGATGGAAATTTGTACATATTCTATGAACTAGCACAAGGCTCCTTGGCATCTCTGTACCAAACATATCGTTTTCAAGATTCACAAGTGTCGGCATATACACGGCAAATTTTAAAAGGGATGAGTTACTTACACTACAACAGCATCATACACAGAGATATCAAATGTGCCAACATATTGGTCGCTACAAATGGATGTGTAAAACTAGCTGATTTGGCGTTAGCGGTGAAGATTGATCCTTTGAACGAAGAAAAATTTTGCATGGGAAGTGTTTATTGGATGGCCCCTGAGGTTGTTAATCCTAAAAAGCCATACGGAGTTTCTGCCGACATATGGAGTCTGGGGTGCACTGTTTTGGAGATGTTGACCGGAGAGATTCCATATCGTAGAATTAAATGGAGGGAAGCATTATTTAAGATTGGAAGGGGAGAAAGGCCGTTGATTCCTAAAACACTGTCACGAGATGCCCGTGATTTTATTGACAAATGTCTCCAGGTGAATCCTGAAGACCGTCCTTCTGCCACTGCTCTTTTACAGCACCCTTTCATAAGACCAAGATCCTGACTGAGCTAAATCCAAGATAGTTGCAGATGCCTAGTTTTTAACATTGTAAGTGAATTTTCTGTTGAAAATTGTTCTGTGTAGAAATTTTCTTTACGTGATTAATTAGTGACGCGACTACTTCATGGCCACATAGTGTAGACGTGGTAATTAAAATGAGGATATTTTTTGTATGTTAATTTAATGATTTCAGTTAATTTTGGGTGTGGACGTAACTACGCAAGTATCATTCTGGGTAATGAATGTGTGTTGGAGTTGGTTTGTGTATAAGTAGGTGATAACAGTAGGGCATGATATAAGACTTACTGGTATGTAATAGACTGGCACACAATAATGGTGTAACTAGTTTCAATTAATGAGAACTGGTAATATCGATGCAATATTTTTAATGTAGAGTAGTTAGTTTTTGGTAGGTGAACAGCCACCGATGCTTGTCATTGAGCAAAAACTAATTAAGTAGAAAGCAAACAAATTTAGTAGGTAAACAAAATGAAAATAATCAAAATGAAAAACAAACAGAATGATTCTCAAACCATCGCCATTTACGTCGTATTTACGGGATATGTTGCATTACGTCCGCCATTTACATCCTTTTAATAGCATGGAATAGATATTAACTAGGAAACTAATTGTTTAATGAATTCCTTACTGTTATAAATCAAAATTTCTAAAAGAGTTTGAAAATAAATTGTGCAGATGCATAAATCTTGGTTAGGGAATAGGGGGTGAACAGAGAGAGGCTAGCTGGCATCAATCAACACCATAATTTCAATTTCTTTTTTTTTTCGATGAAAAGTGTTTAATCATCTCCGATATTCCTGTATCATTCTAAAAATTGTTCCCACGCAAAAGAAAATTCTTGAAATATATACTCCATTAACTCTAGTTAAAAATTATAGTGTGTTTGACTGACCAAAAGGAAACAGAGAATGAAGAAACATGCCAGCATATAGCAATATAAGAATTATTATTATTAATTACAAGAATGCTTCTCGGTTTATCGATTATTTTTCTTTCTGTTTTTTACTAAAAGTGAAATTAAAAGTTCCCAACTATACATACTTGTTGTTTATAGAAAACATTTTTAGTCAACAAACTCCAATTGAAGTGTTTTGTTCGTAGTCATTAGGTTCTTCGTTGGAACCTAAATAAGTCTGGATTTGCATCTATGAGACCTCAGACAGCACCGGAAATATCTGTCCCAGCAACAATTTCGAATGGATCTGGGAAAATAAGAATTAATTAACAAACCTCAGCCTACTTGTTCGAAAGCACAAATAAAAAGAAAAAAATTTAAAGATGACAAAATAATAATTAGTCAGCTCACTCTTCACTCGCAAGTCGCAATCGTTCGAGAATCATCCATTTGTCATCACTTCATCATGATATGACACTTTCTAAAAAATCTGAGACTGAGAGGGTCCAATCCATCAAATATATGACAAAAATATAAAAATCAGGAAATATGCGCGCAAGCGCAACATTCAGCGTTCAAGTGGGGGTGGGGCTCAGCTCACGTGCCTACACCTGTCCTCAGATTAGTAAAGCGAGTAGAATATCGTCCGTCCATTTTAGGATCTCTTGGAATTAGCGGTCCAGAATAAGAAACGCTCTCAGTCCCAGAATATATAAGGGACGTTTGGAAGGATTTTATTTATTTATTTATTTTTTTGGCGGAGTCAGTCCCAGAATATATAACACTATGGGTGTATTTGGATGAGCCATGAATAAGAAATAAAAATAAAAAATTTCGGTATGCGTATTTATCCAAACTCTTTATTCTTATACTATGGTTTTGTTAGTATAAGAATAAGGGTTCAAATTTCTTATTCTTGTGTTGTTTGGATTGCACAAGAATAAGAATAAGCACGCATACCGAAATTTCTTATTCTTATTTCTTATTCAATGCTCATCCAAACACATAGAGTCTATGATCCATGTATTGTAATCATAGTAAGGCCATGATAATTCATAGATTTATATGGATTTTACTGACCAAAAAGGTTGACAAGAAATTGCTTTCAACAATATTCATAACAAAAATATCAATGGGAATGGCACACATTCTTTCTTTCTTTCTTTCTTTTTTATCTAAGGTAACTCAATCTAACTAAATTATTAGAAAAATAAAAATAACTAACAAACTTTCTCCCAATAACACTACTAAACTAGTAATATACAAAAAGTAAATAGTTCTAGAGAAAGAGAAATGTCCAACTGTGCGGTCGTTGTGAATTTTTTCCCAACTTTTATTTAGTAAAAATGTTATGGGTTGTTTATTGAAAATTTATTTAGTTCATTAGCCAAATTTAGATTTGTATTTAATCAAATAAAATCTTAATTGATATATATAGTTTTTCTTAACAATGATAGTTATGTTTACACTTACACTTACACTTTTTCAAATTGGAGCACAAGAGAAGTTTTAAGTCATTTCTCAATTGACTCACCTCAACTTTTATATATTTAAGAAAACTCAAATTTAGCATTTACATTTTATTGTCAAATCCCGGTACTTGTGCCTAGACCGAGATGCAAGTTAAATCACTTCTCTTTTAGAAGGAAAACACCACATGCAATATTTAATCACCACAAAATAAGTGCCTCTAGATCCACCATTGGTTTCCTTGTGGCTCTCATGTACACAACTGTCAAGAAAAGTTCTCTAAAAAAGCATGATCTCTACTCGCAGATATAATTCGATCGCTCAAGTGTAACAATGTTACAAACTTCGTACGTAAAATACATTGGCACAGAGAGAACAACTTTCTTCTCTCACGATGTCAAGAACTTCAAGCCAAGGGAGAGATGGCAATGGAGACTCTCCAACTCAGCAACGCCAGTGCCACGTGGTGCATTTCCGTTTGTTGGTTCAATCAAGAGACTTGGAACTGTTCGTGCTTTAACATCCACAACTCCACCGGTAAGGAAAAGACTATGGCCCTTAAAATGTTTTTTACATGGGATTTCATTTCATTTCATTCCATTTCAATTTAATTGATTTCATAGAATTTCGTTGGATCTAATTACAAGAGAATTCCAGCAAAACAACATCAAATACGTTCATTTTGATCGCGAATTTTCTAATGAAATGAAATCCCATGTTAAAAAAAATGAGATTTTGATAAGGGCTATCATTACCAAAGTGGGCCATTTTCATTAAGAACAGGGGTGAGTCCGTAAAAGCACAAGAAAGTTTGAAAGTTCAGGAACTTTAGGCTTGGAAACATAATTATCATTTGAAATTGTTAACAGTAAATGAAAGAGAGAAGCAAGAAATTGCACAGAAAAGATAAGATGACAAGATCAGTTTATGATTTAATTAGTTCTGCTGATATATAGATGTAATCTTATGGGCATTTAAATGTTTCAATTGAACGTCTATTTATCAAGAGCATATTTCCTTTTGTGCCCACTAAAATTTCATATTAAAAAATACAGGATCTGAATCCTAAACTTCTTACACCGAGAGAAGACAAGAAGGCCAACTATGTCCCTGTTTATGTTATGCTTCCAGTACGTTTCTCTCTCGTAGAAAAATTTTCATCTATGCCCTTGCAGAATTTTAATTTCTCATTCACATGATATGCTTTGATGAAAGCAAGTTTTGAAAGAATTCATCTTCAATTTAATAAGTTTTGACAAACCAGCAGTTTGTACTTGGCAATACGGTACTTCAATTTGTGCATTACCCCTGCAAACTTACTATTTGCACTTCTGTTGTTAGGAAATGCAAAATGCTAGTGCTTCCTTGCATACCAAATTAATTAACAATGACACTAATATTTGTACTTTTTCATTTAAAACTAACAATCTTTGTTTTACCTACAGTTAGATGTTATCAGTACTGAGAACCAACTTGAGAAGCCAGAAGAATTGAGAATAAAACTTAAAACCCTAAAAAGTGCCGATGTAGATGGAGTAATGCTTGATGTGTGGTGGGGCATAGTAGAAAGCAAAGGCCCAAAAATGTATGATTGGAGCGCATACCAACAATTATTTGGAATTATTAAAGAGGAAGGGCTCAAATTGCAAGCTATCATGTCGTTTCACCAATGCGGGGGCAACATTGGAGACATTATTTATATCCCCATTCCAAAATGGGTTCGTGAAATTGGGATGTCCAATCCTGACATATTTTACACCAATAAGGGGGGTACTAGGAATGAAGAATGTTTAAGTCTTGGAGTTGATAATCAGCCTTTGTTCTTTGGCCGTACCGCAATTCAGGTACATTTGATGCCACAAAATTTATATTGGTTCTGGTTTGGTTCAAATGTGTTTGAAAAGAATTTCTAAGCTTCAGGATTCAGGAGTCATTGTTAAGTAACTCAGGATGGTTTTATTTATGAGTCTGGCAGATGTACAGAGATTACATGAAGAGCTTCAAAGAGAACATGAAAGACTTTTTAGATGCAGGTCTGATTTCAGACATAGAAGTTGGGTTGGGACCAGCTGGAGAGATGAGGTACCCATCTTACCCAGAGAGCCAGGGTTGGGTTTATCCTGGAATTGGAGAATTTCAGGTATGTACTCAATTTTGGAACCTCCATATTTTACTGTAATTTTTTGTATTTTCCATAGAACACAGATTTTGGTGAAATATAAATAGTATCTGAAAAGTGAACAGGAACATCCTGTAAGCTCTCACTGATGATGGTAGCAGAAAATAATTAAACTAAGGCTAATTGTAAGCAGAAAATAACAGAAAGTAAATATGAATAAAACAAAGAGACTTTACTTGACCAGTAGAACCTCATCAACATTGAGTTCTATTATATTATTTCAGTGCTATGACAAGTATCTCCAAGAGGATTTTAAAGCAGCAGCAGCCAGGGTGGGTCATCCAGAATGGAAGCTGCCAGGTGAAGATGCAGGTGACTACAATGATACACCCTCGTGCACTAAGTTTTTCAGGATGGATGGCTCATACATCACAGAAGAAGGGAAGTTCTTTCTTACATGGTACTCTAATAAGCTCATAGTTCATGCTGATCGGATACTTGATGAGGCTAATAAGGTTTTCATGGGTTGCAAGATTAAACTTGCTGCTAAGGTTTGTACAGCAGAATACTCGTTCTTCTTTTTTTCTTTTTTTTTTTCTTTTTTTTTGAGATTTAGGAAAAGAAATTTTAGTTCTGCAGCCAGCACTTTCTCCACTTTATTGATCTTACCTGGAAGATAATATTGTTATTAACTCAAGGTCAAATCAAAGGTTTTTGTAGACTTTGATGCTGTAATCAGACACAAGTACTTTAATTCCTAAATTTGTCTTTTAAAAATTGAAAGACTTTATTATTAGAAAACGATAGAACACCCTTGGCATTAAATATGTTATTTACAAGGGTGAAATGAAATTTAGAACATAGCAAACACTTAGCAAAACCTAGATTGCCAGAAAATAATTCAATAATACTGAAACATCATACAAATTTGACTATGATAATTTTTATTAGGTTGCAGGTATCCATTGGTGGTACTTTCACCCAAGCCATGCAGCTGAGCTGACAGCTGGATACTACAACTTAACTGATCGAGATGGGTACAGACCGATAGCACGTATGCTATCAAGGCATAATGCCATTTTGAATTTCACATGTGTCGAGATGCAAAATTATGAACATCCAAGAGGGGCCAAAAGTGGGCCTGAGGAACTTGTCCAGCAGGTACAAATGAAGCTGAATATTCATCTTTTATTAACAGTTGGTGCCAATTCTAATGTAGATAGTGTTTCAGTACAATTGGCCCATTTGGGCCAAAATCGTGACTAGCCAAAGTTGGGGGGCTTGACCTCGAATTTATCTTTAATATATATATATATAACTGGCCAAAGTGTATCGGAACTGGATATGATCATGAAATAGCCAATTTTGGGATTTTTTTCACCAGCACTACACTGATCTGTAAGTGTACTAGGAATAGCCTCCTTGGATCAGTACCCATCAACCTCCTTGGAGCAGTAAAGCTGAAAAATAAACTTGGTCTGAGAACTTCAAAATGTTAAATTATCTGATTTTGATACGAAGCAAAGAGTTTTAAAGTCCTGCATGGTGAAACTGACCCAAACCAAAACATTTGAACCAATTAACCCAAAATAAACCTGAAGCCAGCCCTCTCATTCATTTTCCAGCAAGGGGGCAGGATATGTTAGTATTTAGTATTGGTTATGACTGGCAGTGAAATGGTAATATTATTCTGAAACATTTTTTTTTCAAAAAACCAACCAAATTATTCACATGTCAAAGAGAATTAAATTGTTGATCATATTAATATCAATTTATATATAGGTGCTAAGTGCAGGATGGAGAGAGGGAATCCAGGTAGCATGTGAAAATGCGCTCAGCCGGTACGACAGAAATGCATATAATCAGATACTGAAAAATGCACGCCCAAATGGACTCAACAAGATAGCCCCTTCAAAATTGAGGGTGTTTGCCATAACCTATCTCCGGTTGTCAGACAAACTACTTGAAGAGAACAATTTCAGCATTTTCAAAAATTTTGTCAGGAAAATGCATGCTGATCTGGTACTAAAGTCTCAGACTTTTAAAACTATGCATTTTTCTAATTAATATTTTATCAAGAGAACCTTCTACTGGCAAATTCCAGAACCCTAGTTTTTGGCTGCTCCTGCTCAGGGTTTGCCTTTTTTGTATGCAACTGGCATGGTACTAGAATAAACTACTAATATGAGTAAATCTCTCTACATTGGTTCAGTAATACTTAATTTCATTCACCAGGATGGTGAAAAAAACTGCAATTTATGGAAATATTTGAGATTTAAATTCTCTTTCTGCTTCCTCGTTAAAAACAAATGTATTTTTGCAGGACTACCTGCCCAATTCAGATAAATACTTTGTACCCATAGAAACAATTGCAAGATCCAAACCAGAAATACCAATAGAAGATCTATTAGAAGCAACCAAACCAGAGAAGCCATATCCATTTGATCCAGAGCCTGATATGCCTGTTGGTGGCGACAACTTGTTTGATGTTCTTTTCGTGCTTTTTGGGAAAATAAAATCTATTTTTACTTGACATGAACATATGCAAGTACGAGTTAGGTCTGATGTTATAATTTGTCGACTCTAATTGAAATATCAACTTAGAATAAAATGGGCGTATGGCTGTAGACATTTTTTTGAAGAAAGGGGGTAAGAGATGCTAACAACGAGCAAATGTTGTTTCTGTTCCATTTAGTTACAACTATTCAAGGGATAACGTATAAGTTAACATATTTTGAATAAGGTTTATTTTAAATTGCTAGCATGTTTCAAGTCTGTTGTGAGAATATCATGCTTATTTTAGAATGTTGTTGTTTTTCTTTTATGAGTACCTTCTTATACTAGGCCATAAGCTAATTATTATAAATTTAAATACTTCTGGAAGACGTATGCCACTCTATAATAATGTTATACAGGTGTTGCTATGATGCAGTAGCAGTTTCCATCTAAAAGTTGGATTTGGGGTTAAAGTTAAACTTCACTTAAGTTGAAAAATTACAAATTGTAAGTTAATCCTGCGAATGTGAAATAAAATAAGAAAGTCCCAAAAATGTCTATAACTGAAAAATATGAGAACATTACAACATGTTGAAAGTTCAGTGTAAATTTTCTGCAAACAAAACCATTGTGCCAATAATGAACAAAAATATAAAATTAAAGCTACCAAAGAAACATATATTATTCTCTGGTGCTTGGGTAAAATTGAAATAAACTATTTTGCCACCTTACTCCAGACCAACTTTGTCATGGCAAAAGGGCATCTATTCTATATAACCTCAAAGAACCTTCCTACCAGGATTACGAACACTTAACAGCAAAACATCATCAACAACCGGCCCGCATAGGGACCCATCAAACTTCATGTGGTAGTATGAGCTCAGGAAGACAACACGGGTTCTATTTCCAGTTGCCACAAACTGCAGCACTGCCTTCTTAAACCCACCAGTGCCATTTGACTCGTACGGCACATCCACCATTCCTTGGTCAGCATAGACTTCGACCATCATGGAACCGATGCAGCCATCAGCCGCATCACCGACATAGAAGGTCAAGGAGTATGTTTTCCCAGGTATAGTGCGAACAATCTGTGAGCATTTAGTGAGTCAATACCACTATCTTCTTTTTCTATATCAATCCAACAACGTTTCAGAATTAGTGAGTTCCCCTTTGCCTTGCTTGGTTCGTGCTTGATTTTAATTGAATTGAGACTTAATTGCATAATAATGGAAGACTGATAAAACCAAAACAGCTCTTATTCTGGAATCTGGAGATGCTCTCAAATTTAAGGGGAAACCATGAGTGAACTAACTGCTGATATTGCGACTTCATTTTTGTACACTGCTTATTTGTATAGGAACAGACTTGACAAACCTGTGCCAAAGCACTCTCTCTGCCAGCAACAAGCTCAACCGCACGCTTTCCCTTGGGTACTGAGAAGTGCTTTGAGTCAATGAACTTAACCGCCTTAAGTGATTCCGCCATCCATGCCGGTAGTGGTGAGTGATCATCATTCATTATTGGTGGAATCAACATCCCCCATGAGGCGTTTGCAAATAGGTAAGGACCCTCCTCAAAATCACCATTCTTGATCATGTTATCTGCAATTGTGTATCAGTAATTTATTCTAGAATAAAACATAGTAGTAGAACTAAATATTGTCAGTTGCTAGCAGAAAGAAGTTCTTGAAAATAATCTAATTTTTAGATAACTGTTTGCACTCTTATTGTTGTTTACTTGTGTTGTCAACTTTGTTCAGTAAAAGATTGCCAGATAAAAAAATAATAATAATAAAAAAAATTCAAAAGTTGCAATGCTTAGTTGAGGAAATAAAGAAAAAAAAATGAAACATCTTGAAGTATAAGCAAGAAATGAAGTGGAAGACATGAAAACGGATACATTTGGTGAGGCGGGGTGGGTTGAGAGTCTCGATTGCAACTGAGTCAATAAGGGGCCCGCATGCAGGGTCATCATCCACCCCAGGGTTATGAATCACAAGGTCAACCTCAGTGCGCTTCGCCTGGAAGCCCCATGCGTATGAATCCCATCCATTGCTGCCATATATTGTTTGCATTGGCATTATGCTCCACTCAGGTGAGACCGACACATTCAGCTTCTCCGCTTGTGCACAGGTACGGACAGCATTAAAACTGATTGCGTAATATGTTCCCCTTGAAATCTATTCAAAAATTAAAAGTGCATAATTAATTCAGTATAAAGTTTCCTAGAATTTCTAGCCAATTAACATATTACCGTTGAGGTCTTTGTTCAGATGCAATCCCTAATATCGTTAATTCGTTCAGTACTATCCCTGTCCTTATATTTAATGTGTGAACCAGAAGCAGCCCCATGGGGGCAATATTGGGAAAAACATCACAATGTACTGTGTTAATTTAAGATTTCAGAGTGGTTGGTTGGTGGAACTTATATTAGAGCACCATTGATGTTGGGAATTCAAATCCCCAAGGGCTTAAGGATGAACATAAACATATGAAACAAATAGGGACGAAGTTGTAAATTATTAAGTCAAGTTAAAAATAGAGTAATAGTTTAGAACCAAATTTCACATCAGTTAAACTTTACAAAGAGATCATTGATTAACAAGTACATTCAACCGTTGTTTTATTGAGGCCTCATTGCCGAGACGAACTGCGTAGGTGCCTTGTGGAACAATGAGGAGCATATCACCCTGCTTGTGGCCATACTCAATGTACTCCACAAAGCCTGAGATCTCCCACTGAGGCAACGCAAATTTTCCAATGATCTCGGTTCCGTTCAGCTCACTTGGCTTGGGTCCTTTCTCAAAGTCACCATTGGGTAATAAGCCTGCATGAGAATTTTGATACATAGAAAGAGAAAAGTTGAATTGATGCCAGTCCTCAAGTGCCACATATCACTACCTAGCATTAATTTGAATTTGAACATAAAGTAAAAGAATTTTGCTAAAAAAATGGTTTATTGTGGCAATTTCTTTAGGCAACATTACATTTGTTGGGCTTAAAATGACCAAGAGTACCATTAAGTGCTACTATGTTATTGTAAACGGTATTTGTATTTTTCATTTGGAGCAAATACAGTGCTTTTTTTTATTTAAGTCGCAGAGAAAACTACAATACATCAATGTTTTGTTTTAGAGATATATAATTTTTATTTTAAAAAATATATTGCTTAAGGAAATGGAAAATGGTAATTCCATTTTATTTGAGGTTAAATAAAGAATTTTGAAAAATATATTACTTAATCGGAATAACATTTATTTGATTTTAAAATAATGAGCAATCTGTATAGTAAAATAAGGGTGATAGCAAAATACATAAAGTACTGGACGTAATAAAAAAAAATTTCAACAACAATAAAGATTTGAAGTGAATTGCAGTCATCCCAACATTAATATTATCATGTCATGTAGAATTAAAATCTGAGTAATAATTTCTTCAAATTGAAATTTTGAGGTCGTTTTTTAAGTCAAAAGTGCTGAGCTCCATGGTTCTAGTACTAACAAGATATTACGTATAAAATATTCTAAGAAATGAAACAATTACAATTTTCTCCACCAGGACCACTACCTCTACTAAGATTCAAAATGGACTCAGCCGACAACTGAGTAAAATATCTTAAAAAATTCTATAAAAAAAATGGTTCAATAAAACATAGACCCAAAACAACCCATTTGATGAACTTCAACAGAGATTGAGGGAGCTGTCTTCCTCCGACTTGACACTAAAATAAAGCCGCTCACCGATCTGTGATTTAATGGGTTGTACTTTGCCTAGTATATCTGAAAATCAAGCCTGACACATCTGCATTGTCTCAAATTTTGAAACTAAAACTTTCAAAGATGGCACCTTCCCCACCACAAACTTTTTCTAACCATTAGTAATACTTGCAAAGATAGCACCTCCACCAGACTACCACCTAAGCTGTGATTTATTGTTCTTTAATCTTTGCAAGCATCGCAGCACTTAGATTCTTTGCTTCGTACATAATTTAAGAAATCATTTTCCGACAAAATAGAGGTTTTATTGCAGTCATTAATAACTTGTACTTAGATGCTGAACTATTGAAAACAGAATAATTTCGATGCCTTTGGGCTTTTATTTTTGTATTATTGCCTAGCTTCAATAAACTAATTATAAATACCCAAAAAGTATAAAAATTTCACATTTTTTTATTATGATATATCACCTACAATTTCAACAATTCTATTCTTATCGGATGGTGACTATGATCTACATTTTTTTTTTAAAGATGATTGATTTTTATTTTCCCCAAATAGAATATGTTGAATCTTAAAGCTCGTCCAGGTGCCAAAGTCAACTGTATGGGCTTTTCCGTTAGTAACTATCTTGGCCTTTTTTAAAAAAAAACAATTAATTTAGTGTTACTTGACTTGAATTTGTGATGCTTCAGACATCAGAGCAAGATCTAAGGAACCTGAACCTTTTTCCAATGAACAGCAGAGTTAAGCATGTGATGAACCAAAAGGACTTAATCACATTGCATTTGCTCAAATTCAAAAAATAAAATATTTATAGATGGCATCAAGAGATCTCAGTCGACACATTTTGACTATCTCGCGTGTCATTTATATACTAGAATAATTGATTGATAGAGCTGCTACCAAGAGTTCTAGAAAAATAATTGATTGATAGAGGATTGTACAAACAATATTCCAAGCCGTCCAACCCACATATCTCATTCATTTTTTTTTTCTAAGTTTGATTCAATCGGGTAAGATGAAGATTTGATTTTGGTTAACCCGTTTACTTTAGTGAACTAAACTGTGCACTTATCTTAAGAAACCCATTTTTAGCCAAGCCGCTCATATTCAATATTAAAACATATATGTCTAAAAATTCGTATCTCCGACCAGGGGCGGATCTACCACCGGGGCGGGTGGGGCTAGAGCCCCACCTCACGCCGTCGAGCCCTTGGAGCCCCCCCTTTAGCCCCAGCTAATTTTTTCTGCCATTGAAACACTCAAAGGTGGGGCTGAAGACTTAAACAGAGATTGTCAGACCCACCTAAATATTTTTTCTAGATCCGCCACTGTCTCCGACTAGTTGCTTCTATAACGTAATGGGACAAAAATATCATGTATGAGTTTTTCACTATCCATTTGAGCTCTAATCAATCACAAATTCACAATTGTTCATCATTCCGAATAAATAGTCTAAATTTCATATCATAAAAAAAAATCATCCATGACAGAATTTGCCAAAATTTGAATTTCTATATGATTCGCACTTCCTAACACATCAAATTCCGTGTGGTTCACGCATTGGAACCATGCCAGCAGGCAGCAAAATATCACTATTTAGCCACGGACAATAGTTTTCACGCATCTTATACTCTATATATATATGTAAGCAAATTAACTCGCCAAATTATATAGTTTTCGCACATCTTATACTCTCTATATATATGTAAGCATGTTAACTCGCCAAATTATATTTGAAGCGGTAATATATGCTAGTATAGTAGTATTAGCTTACTTGTTTTATGCAAAAGTTGGAAAAACTTCTCAATTATGAGGAAACTCAATCAGCATCTGTGTTAATTGTGATTATCATAATTGCTTGAACAGTGTCAAAGGAAAATCTTAGTGAATGATTCGTGTAAAGAAAGGGATACCGTGCAATACTGCGTGTATATAAGTGTTAAGTATTTGAAGATATTCTAAGGTTAGGCTACCTTATTGAAAAAAGCAAAATGGGTCACTCACAGAAAGATTTCTAAGAAAAACAGAGCGAGAGAGACAAAACATACCGTCAGTAACAGCTACTGAAATATGAAAAGCGGCGCATATTAGCAGGAGAAGGACACCATAGTCATAGTGCAACATCTTTTTTCGTCTGAACGAGCAATTGGTAGAGAGGTAAAGATAAGAGAAATGTGAGATCGATGGGAGGGAACCTAATTTTTAATTAATAAATATAAAAGAACTAGAGAAACTAAGAGTTGACTGCCTAGCTATATATGCTTAGGCTAGCAAATAAATTTGTAACTGCTGATATTACGCTGCTCGTGGCAATTCCATTGCGAAAAATGCTTCAAGTCCCCTAGTTTACATCTCAGTGCTCCCAGTTTCCTACATGTGATTGATGTTATTCAAAATCTGAACCATTTTTTTAGAACTGACTGATCTCTGATTGTATGGGTACAAATTAAGAAATCATCTCCTATTATATGATTGATGTTATAATTAAAAGTGGATCTGGATCGATCCATAGCACATGAGATTTACTTACTAAAATTAAAAGTGCTGCTAACAAAAATATCTATGGTGAATTGGTGATGCAGGCATGCAGCTGACTTTAATATGAAAAATTTATATATGAGCTACAAATGGTCAGAAGCAAGATTCAGCAATTACATGAACACTTGAACAGCACACAATAATTGCAACACAATCACTGACCCCTGCCACAACTGGACCAACCTGTAGTCAAGTCGAGATTGTACCCGAGCTAAGTATAAAATATAAAATATATTAATACAACAACAATAAAGACAACAAAGCCTTTAGTTCAAAACAATTTGGGGAGGCTAGAAATGAAACCCAACAAGGTCAATGCCACAAAATAATACTAATACAAACTAATACATCCATCCTGATCAAAACTTCAATAAAACCACACCCATAAAGTATATCAACATAAAATTATCCAAACCCGAATGAAACAATCCAACAAGGTCCAAAAAAATGTTGATACATGGCATACAAAATCAGTATTTACTCTATAATCTAAACCAACCCAAATTACAAATGACCCAAAGCCAGAAGACACTAGAAGTCAAAAAGCACGACAACATAATAACATGTTGCACGTTCAGTGCCAGTTCTCATAAAACAAAACTTCATGACATTTTCTAACAAAAGATAAGCCAATACCAGTAGACTCAATATGTCATACTTGTGCTTTGATTAAAACTACAACGAACAATTCAGGCACTCTATACCAGAACACATAAAATCTCCTCTTTGTATTGAGTGGCTCAAAGAACCTTCCTACCAGGATTGCGAACACTTAACAGCAAAACATCATCAATAACTGGCCCGCATAGGGATCCATCAAACTTCATGTGGTAGTTCGAGCTCAAGAAGACAACACGGGTTTTGTTTCCAGTTGCAATAAACTGCAAAACAGCCTTCTTGGAACCACCTGTGCCATCTGACTCATAAGGCACATCGACCATTCCTCGGTCAGCATAGACCTCAACCATCATGGACCCAATGCAACCATCAGCTGCATCACCAACTGAGAAGGTCAGAGAGTATGTTTTCCCAGGAATAGTCCGAACCACCTGCAAGATTCAATATCAGTATTAGCTATTTTCAATTTTTCCTTCTTGCTTTTTTCTTTGTTTGGTTTTTAGCCTAGTTTATTTCAATACTAGTGAGTTACTTCATCCCATATACGGTTTCTTCAAGTTGAAATTTAATTGCAAAACTGAGGCTTAAGTGCATGGTGGTAAACTAGAAAGTTTAGTTGGCTCCGGTCATATTTTAAAATCTGAAATTACTTGTATATTATTTGGTGAAAAGTTGTTTGAGAACTAACAGCTGAAATTGCAACATTAACTCACACACCTGCGCTAAGGCACTCTCTCTGCCTGCAACAAGCTCAACAGCACGCTTCCCTTGGGGCACTGAGTAGTGGTTAGAGTCGATGTACTTGACCGCTTTGAGCGACTCGACCATCCATGCCGGCAGTGGTGAGTTATCATCATCTATTTTCGGCGGGATCAACACCCCCCATGAAGTGTTTGCAAACATGTAAGGACCCTCTTCGAAATCACCATTCTTCACCACATTATCTGCACTAATTGTATCAGTAAACTATTCTAGAATAAAACAAAATATGAGAACCAGATTGCGAGTTGCCCGCTGAAAAAAGAAGTCTTTGGGAATAATCTAATTGTTAACCAACTATTTGCACTCTTTATGTCTTTTACTTGTCTTTGCTTCTTGTATATCAGCTTTGTTCAATAATAAGTGGCAAGAAAGAAAAAGAATCAAAAGCTGCAATGATTACTTTAGTAGAAACATTTGAAGTATAAGCAAGAAATTTAACAAAAACATGACAATTGTTACATTTGGTGAGGCGGGGCGGGTTGAGAGTCTGGATTGCGACTGAGTCAATAAGGGGCCCACATGCAGGGTCATCATCCACCCCAGGGTTATGGATCACAAGCTCAACCACAGAATGCTTTGCCTGGAAGCCCCATGCATATGAATCCCACCCAATGCTGCTGTATATTGTCTGCATTGGCATCACATCTGACTCAGGTGAGACTGACACATTCAGCTTTTCTTGTTGCGCGCATGTACGAACAGCATTGAAAGTGATTGAATAATAGTTTCCCCTTGACACCTATTCAGAAAGTCAGGTATAATTAATCTAATATAAAGTTTCTGCAGTTCTTAGCTTTTTAATCTATTACCACTGTGGTCATCATTCAGAGCACTTTTCCTATTAGAATTAATTCTCACCCCATTTAAGCACTTAAAAGAATAACAACAGCATTGCAAAAGGAAACAAACATATATTTTCTTAGTTTAAGTTTTTGGAATAGCTGATTGTTGGCATAATATTAGAGCACAATTGATTTTAAGAAATACACGTGTTAAATTAGTAGGCTCAAGACAATATATAATTAAGACTATATTAAAATAATTTGATGCAAAATTCACATAAGATTAAACTTTGTAAAAAATTCATCAATTGGCAATTACATTCAAGCGTTGTTTTATTGAAGCCTCATTGCCAAGACGAACTGCATAGGTACCCTCCGGGATGACTAGGAGCATGTCACCTTGCTTGTGGCCGGATTCAATGTACTCCACAAATCCTGAGATCTCCCACTGAGGCAATGCAAATTTGCCAATAATCTCGGTACCATTTAGCTCGTTGGTCTTAGGGCCTTTCTCAAAGTCGCCATTGGGTAACAAGCCTGAATGAGAATTTCACGGAAAGAAAACCAAAAAGAATAAACAGATAGGACTTAATTTGTGTAATTAAAAAATTCAAATGATGCATTTGTAATTCAAATGATACATAAGTTCCACACACTAGCCCCAGCAATAATTCAAATATAAGGTGAAGAAAGGGTTAATTTCTCGACGCCCACCGAAGTATTCCTTTAAAAAATTCACAAAATCCCCCACCTCTCCAGCCCAACCCCCCCCCCCCCAACCCCAACTTCTTACACCGACCAACCAAAAACATAAATTACCTGTTTCACTGACAAAATAAGTCGTACAAAAATCAAAACAACATCAAGAGAAACCCGAAAATGACCTTGGGAGAACATCTAGTCTCAGACCCAGTTTATCATCATAGGCGTCTCTCGATTTTAGTACAGAAACATTGCATTCCTGTCCCAGGTTCCCAGGACAGGAACCTCAGTGTTCTGATACTAAAAGAGAAACAACTCGGATTGAAAACTACAAACATCATAGACATCCTGGATGTTCTCGGGTATGTATTGGTACTCCTGGTAGGCTGGTAGTACCAGATTATCCAGGAAACTTCACTTAGCTCTCTTAGTTTTTGGCCTTCAATTGACAAATACCTTGTTTATTTCTTCTTAAAAAGAATTGTACAATTGTACATTGTTTTATGGTATAACTTTCTAGGTTAAAAATGTTGCTTCAAGCAATGAAAATTGTAATATATTTTTCTTTAAAATTAATGGTAACAAGGAATCATATAGTTATAAAAAAAGACCAATCAGAAAAGTATTTAGCGTTCCTAACTTCCAATTGTAAGTAAATAATGAAATACTAAAGTACAAAATCATTAAAAGATTTATAGTAAGACTGTGAGGGTAGATAGTTAAGTACTCTTTCTTTCCAAAGAAATGACTAGCGTCTAACTGTCTGTGAAGGTTTTTACTACTGCAAATACTACCACATTATTTTTATGCCTATTGGTAGTTCTGTTAGTTTCACTAAGTGCGAGATTAATAAAACAAGCAAGCAATTAAGCCATGCAAATGTGCAACTAACGATGACATAATCATATGAACTTGATTGTCCTAGTTAGATACAGCACAGCATTTTCATAAATATTATAGGCAGCAAATCTTTTGAAGCAACCATAAGAATTAACTTATCATATTAATGCATTACCAAACACAGTACGTACAGTCTACAATTTTATAAATTATTTTGTTTACTGAACAGTAAACATTTTCCAAATATAAGGTAGCATACGGGGTACTAGATTAAAAGAACCTATCACAATATCTTTTGAAATACCAAGACCCATTCCAGAAATTTGACTAGATGTTCCATTTGGTTAGGTCTGAAATTCTATTCAAAAACAATTTCACTTCAGCATTTGATCGAACACACAATATGACAACACAATTGGTAAAAATGCACAGGGGTTTTAACACTCAAACCTACTATGGAGCCTTCACCATGCTTCCTGTACCAAGCCTGACTTAGCGCACCCCGGAATGACCACTGTGGTGTCCTCCAAGAGAAACGCTAGAGCCAGAGAGGAAGGAAGGTTTTTCACTAGACTACCCATAACCCATACCAGGCAGCACCAGTTTCCCTCCTCCCTCTCCCTCTTGGCTCTTGACATGAACCTATCCTAACCTAGTTACCTAGGGATCATCTAGATAGCAAATAAACCACAAAGCCCGTTAACCGCGAAGTGTTTCAATGGGCTATTATGGGCCTTATGACGCCCTGAATCAAGCACGAGTAGTACTGTGGACTGTGGTAGTCCCGATTTCGCTAGCGCGCGACACCTAGTGTAGCGCATCCAGAGCCGTCTGATCTTGATCGGACGATTTATTTTTTACGGATTTATCAATCTAGGTTACATGCACAGAATTTTCTTATCCATTGGATCTTGATCAGTCGGTAAGAATGTCGCGCTACGCTAAGTGTCGCGGGACACCTGATTTGAGTTTGTGGTAGTCTGGTAGATATTCACACATTCACACCACGGCACTAACAATTAAATGGAAATTGATTAATGCCATCATTTTTTATTATTTGAACAAAATAAACACATAAAATATACAAGATGAACTATAAATGATCAAAGTAAACACATATAAAATTTTTGTTTTATGTGTTTATTTTGATCATTTGTAATTTTACCATATCTATTTTACGTGTTTATTTTGTTCTGACAAAAAATTACGGTTATCATTTCTCCACTTAAATTATTTTGTCAGTTTGTTTAATTATTTCTACTTCCAAGCTAGACGGGCAGATTCCTTGCTTGGTCCATAATCCAAGAAACCCAATGGAGGATTTATTACAGTCATTAATTACATTTACTTGGGATACTGAGCTGTTGAAAATGAAGCCTAGCAACACGTTCGACAGAAGAAAACAGAGCTTAGTTTTGTGTGCAATTTTGTTACCTTTTCGCCGAGTCTGTTTTTATTGACTCTAGCTAAGTAATTTATATAAGATATATAGACTAGGTAATTCAGGGCATGGATGCAATTACTCGTTTCCCAAACCTACAAGAAGTTGTATTATTTTTCTTTACCGAGAAAAATTTGGGTGTTTAGAAAGAATTAAATTATTTTTATATAATGATTTTTTTTTTTAAAAAAAAAAGCATAGTAGAAAAATATCATGATGACGCCAAAGTCTAAGTCACAAGGTTTCTTATAGGCTCCGTTTGGATAAAGTGTGGGAAGAAGGAAAGAAGTGGAAAAAGTATTGAAAAATATGTAATTTTGTGAAGAATTTGGATTGTTTATAATAAATTTATTCTATTATTTTCTTCTTCCCTTCTTTCTAAATGGAATCCAAACGGAGCTATAAAGAACATTTAGTTTTTTCCTTTTTTTAATTAATTAGGTGCTAGTTGACTTGGAGGTTAACTAATTGAGACGTATGAACAAGATCTGAATCTGAAACAATCACCAAATTAACTAAAAACAAGTGATGTAATTTATTAAAGAATAATGAACAGCAGAGATGACCATGAGTTCAACCGACTGGAGATATAAAATAATGCAACGCAAATGCATTTGTCAAATTAAAAGAAATCCCCTACGTAGTTGGCATCTGAGATCTATCTGACAACATATTTTGACTCGATCTGATAGAATAAATTATTAATCAATTAACGTCCATACATTTAATAAATGGGGGGCAATTTTATAATTCAGTTGTAAACTCGAATAATGGTAATGGGAGGCCAAATGTGATTATGTGTGAAGCATAAATTAGGTGTGTTTGAATAAGCCATGAATAAGAAATAAGAATAAGAATAAAAAATTTCGGTATGCGTGCTTATTCTTATTTTTGTGCAACCCAAACAATATAAGAATAAAGAATTTGGACCCTTATTCTTATACTAACAAAATCATAGTATAAGAATAAAGAATTTGGACAAGCACGCATATCGAAATTCCTTATTCTTATTCTTTATTCATGACTCATCCAAACACATCAAGGTATTGTATATTGAGGTTTTATAGTTTCATATTATCTTACATATCAGGCTCTTTCATACATAAGACCTCCTTGACTATTTTGAGCGGTAATACATATCTAAATCAAGTCATTTTTTTTTGTGAAAAAGGTGAGAAAGCCTAACAATAATTAGGATACTCAATCAGCATGTTGCAACAATTAATTGTGCATAGTATTTCCACTCAGGTTCTACTAATTCACTAATAAGGCTCTGTTTGAATGGGTGCAAGAATAAGGAAATAGCTTCTTTCTACTTCCAAATTTATTATAAACAATCCAAATTCTTCACAAAGTTACACACTTCTCAATACTTCTTTTCTTATTCCTCTTATTCTCACACCATCCAAACGGAGTCTAAAAGTGCAGACTGCAGAGAAAGCAAAACTAAAAGGAGAATGAATTGTCAATAAATATCTTCTATATAGGGTGTGTTTGGATCGTTGGAAGAAAGAAAAAGAAGGAAGAAGAAGAAAAAAAATTATAAACAATTCAAACTCTTCACAAAGTTACACACTTCCCAATACTTCTTTTCACTTCTTTCCTTCTTCCCTTCTTCCCACACCTATCCAAACGGAGCCATAAATATGTAATGTAACCTTAAACATCACTAAAATATAAGAAAAAAAATGAAGAAGAGAAAACGAACTTACCGTCAGTAACAGCTAATGAAATTTGAAGAGCGGCGCATAGTAGCGTGAGAAAGGCACCGTAGTGAAACATGGATCTCGTTCTCTTATGAGCTAACGAGTAATTGATAGAGGATCAGAGGGTGGAAGTCACAAGAGAAATGTAGGACAGATAAAGTGGTAAACTATTCAATTTATAGTAAGCGAACTAAAGCAGCTAAGTACAAGGAGTTGACTGGCTAGCAAATCTATAATTAATACTAATTGTTGGAGAGATGTAACAGATGAAATTATGTTGGTCTTGGGTCGTGACGAAAAGATTATGAAAAATGCTTGGTGTCCCCTAGTGTTCTAAATACGTGTCGTGCTGTGTTGTGTCGTGTCAAACACGTTGTGTCCGATCATTTGTCGTGTCGTGTCATGTCGTGTCTAAATATTTCACGTGTCCTGTCGTGCCGTGTCTAAATTCTAAGAGATGGACACGACACGCCTAAGGACACGGCACGCGTCGTGTCCTCATGTCGTGTCATGTCGTGTCTTCTTTAAACGTGTCATACCGTGTCGTGTTTGAACACAATTGAATCTCATAAAATATAATTATATACTTACGCTTATGGGTGAACTAGACATTCAAACTATAAAATTATCCTTAAAAAAATAGACAATATTATAATTTTTCTTATTATTTCGTAATATTTATTATTTTTTATCCTAATTATAAACTTGATATGTCTCTTGGGTTGTGTCGTGCCATATCTCGTGCCGTGTCGTGTTGTGTCTAGATAATTCGCGTGTCGTGCCGTGCCGTGTCTATTCCATCAAAGTTGGACACGACATGCCTAAAGACACGGCACGCTTAAGTTCTCGTACCATGCCGTGTCCGTGTTTTACCGTGTCGTACCACCTCCGTACCGTGTCGTGCCGTGTTCAGACACGCCGTGTTTTTTTTTTAAACACTAGTGTCCCCTATAATTTAGAATCGCTGCGCGCACTCCCATAGTCCCATTATTCTCATTTCAAAAATTTGTAATTGTTGAAATCTGCGACATTAATTTAATATGGAGTCCATATTTTGTTCAAGGGAGCCTGTAACATATTGTTACTGGTAACGGTTTTACATTTCTTTTTACTTAATTGTTTGTAAATATTTTATTATATTATATTATCAATAAAAGGCTGGGGCTTGACCCCCGTTTTTTTGCTCAAAAAAAATATATATATATTGAGTCCATATTTTTGGCTCCGTTTGGACGCGTTGAGAATAAGGTTGGAAGAAGGAAGAAGGGAAAAAATTTATTGGGAAGTGTGTAACTTTTGTGAAGAATTTGGATGGTTAGAACTAAATTTATTGGTAAAAAGTGGTTATTCCTTATTCCTTATTCCGAGAAGAAGAGCCTTTGTGAATTTTGTGGACACTTAATTGTTCACACACGTGAAGATAAGTGATTGAGTCATTGACCGACTGGCCAGAGACGAAATTATCCCTGAGACAATTAGCATTAACTATTTTTTTTTCAGAAAAAAGACATTTAGCGTTAATTTTAATTTAAACTAGCTCATTTGGCGGGGTATAAAAAAATTATATCTTCCGTTATAAATTTGATTTAATTTTAAATCGAGCGATGCCAGCGACATGCTCTTTCAAGCTTAAACCCAAATAATCTGTCTCAAATGTTTGACATTAATTCCGTGTTTAGCTCACGAAGGAGGATCATAGTTCATTAAATTGAGAATTTTCAAAAAATAGTTAAAAATTTTACAAAAAATATAAATTTGATCACTAATGAAATTTCAACATGAATATCATATTGAACAGTTGAATTGACCAATTTAACTTTTACAAGTTTTAAGCTGGGCTTCCTTTCTTGGGGAACTGTTTCATCAAAATACATGCATGGTTCCCATGATAGAAATTACAAAATACTCAGATCTCAAACAACTGTAGTACTGTAGGAAATATTTTTCAGAGAAAACAAATGACTCAAGGAAACAGCATTGTTGATTTTAAGCACTACCAGATTAAGGTAACATTCAGTAACCAGTATTTGGAATTCATTCCAACACCAGTTATAACCCAAACATGAATCGCATGATGAAGCATATGCCAAAGTTAAATTAATTCTGTAAATCCCAACTTACAGTTGTTTAAGTTGTGAAAAACCAGTCCATAAGGCAGTTTAAAGCCCAGATTACCCAAACTGCTACTTAATGTGATTCTTACCAACTCAATCTTACATAAATACAAATTGGTACGGTCTCGTTTGACAAGTCTGTGAAATACCAAGCAGCTCCAAGTTCATTTTAAGTTCACATTAAACAAAAACTGCTGCTCCATTTATAATTTAAAAAAATATTTTCCTAAAAACTCTAGTTCTTCTGAGTGATTAGATACTCTTAAATTTCAGCAAGCAATGTTGCCTGTACTAGGAGGGAAAAAAACAACAATCATCCCAGCCCGAGTGCAACTATCGTGCATAGAATTTGAAACACACATATCAGTATTTCATGTTCCAGTTAAGTTGCTCGCAAAAGCCTCCTGCCAGGATTGCGAACACTTAACAGCAAAACATCATCGATAACTGGCCCACATAGTGATCCGTCAAACTTCATGTGGTAATTTGAGCTAAGAAAAACCACACGAGTTCTATTTCCAGTTGCCACAAACTTCAAAATGGCCTTCTTGAACCCACCTGTGCCGTTTGACTCGTACGGCACCTTCAAATTTCCTCGATCAGCATAGACCTCAACCATCATGTAACCAACACAACCATCAGCCGCATCCCCAATAGAGAAGGTCAGAGCATAAGTTTTCCCAGGAATAGTTCGAACAACCTATGTATAGGCAATCCCCGATCATTAAGGTCCACGGAGGACATGTGATTTTACAGAGTTATTATATGATGCAAACAGCAGTCTGCATTAAGATTATGGTTAGATACTCGGATTCTGCCGGGCCAGCTAGTGAAGCTGGTAGATTTTTGGTTTTGATTGAATAATATTTGCAGTTTGGCAGTAAAGTTGCCTCTTATTTCATTCAAATTCATGATGAGGGTTTGGAAACCATGCAATTTTGTTGGGAAGTACATGATTTCGAGTAACATTAGTAGCATGCCACACGGTTTGTTTAGGAAATTTTTCGAGAGTCGAAAATGATTGTATGTTTCACCAAATGAGATTTTATCAAAGGCCAAAAGACCACAGAGAGTAGTTACACTTACACACCTGTGCCAAGGCACTCTCTCTGCCGGCAACAAGCTGGACTGCATGCTTCCCCTGGGGAACTGTGTAGTGGCCTGAGTCGATGTACTTTACTGCCTTGAGTGACTCCACCATCCATGCTGGCAGAGGTGAGTGCACATCTTCTAGCATTGGTGGAATTAACACGCCCCACACTGTGTTTACAAATAGGTAAGGGCCTTCCTCGAAATCACCATTCTTTATGACATTATCTGCAGTATATAGTTTTATCAGACAACTATTTCTATTATAAGATAAGGTAGATCCCGAAACTAGACTATCGATACTTGCAACAGGATGCAACAGAGAGCAGCAGACTGCACATCTTGGGAACAAACCAATATTTTTTTCTACTATTGTACTTCTTGTTTTGTGTATCATGTATTTCACTATTTCCTTTTGACATATTTCATTTGGTGTCTCAATTGGTTATGAGTCTATGACCCCCCACAAATGGCAAACAAATTGTAACTTGCGCTTTTAAGTTAGAAAAAAAAAAAAAACAATTGTTTACAACTAGAAGCAAATTTACAAAATAAAAAAAAAAAAGGTAAAAGGAAGCCAAACACTTCATATGATTATTACATTTGGTGAGAGGAGGTGGGTCAAGAGTCTGGATTGCAACTGCGTCAATAAGAGGCCCACATGCAGGATCCTCCTCGATCCCGGGGTTATGGATCACAAGATCGACCTTAGAAAACTTTGCTTGGAAGCCCCACGAGTACGAGTCCCAACCAATGCTACTGTATACTGTCTGCATCGGCACCAGACTTGACTCAGGCGAGATTGATACATTCAATTTCTCCGATTGTGCACACGTGCGAACAGCACTAAAAGTGATTGCATAATATTCTCCCTTTGACACCTTCAGGAAAAAAGGAATGCTCATAATCAATTTCTTTATCATTTAATGTTGCTGAATAAAATACTATATATATGCATGTCATTGAGTTTGGAGAGGTAATCAGATTGGCTCTCTATACAATTATTTTTCCTGAGTAATACTTGAATATAATAGATATATGTATTTTGAAGCTCATGCACATGGCTTGGTAATGTCAATGTTTAACTGGAATTCTGGAAACTCTCCGTCTTCAATTCAAGATTGCAAAGCATCTAAGCATCTTGATGTACATTCATACAATTTTTAAAAAAGCAGCTGTGGTTAACAGTTACCTTTAACCGTTGTTTGATAGAGGCCTCATTGCCTAGACGAACTGCATAAGCGCCCTCTGGGACAAGGAGATGCATATCGCCTTGTTTGTGACCAGATGGAATATATTCAACAAAGCCATCAATCTCCCACTTAGGCAGGGCAAATTTGCCAATCACTTGGGTACCATTTAGCTCCGTTGACTTGGGACCATCATTGAAGTTGCCATTTGGTAATAGGCCTGAATGAGAATTATAGAAATGGCTTGTTCAATTTCACAGCAAAGGATGACTTTCAATATAAAGAACTAAGCAATGATGTTGAATAGATTTTGCTGACAACTGACCCTAAGGTCAGAGTATAGTATGGTAAATTGATAACTTACAGTGATTTAAATATGAAGAGAAAACTTAAAAAACACTAATAATAATAAAACTCCAAAATGAAGACAATTGTTTGAATCCAAAGACTTAAATTATGCCTATTTGGAGGAAAAACAGATATTTTTCTTACAAATTTTGCTTAATAAAACAACGATACCTAATGTTTAATTTTCACTTTTCATTTTTTATGATATTATTTGCTCTTTTAGCAAAATATATGGCGTTACATTTCCAAAGAAAGTCACTGCTTCAAGCAATGAACATTGGTACTGTATCTTTTTAATTGATGAGGATAAAGAAAAATGTGGATTGTGAAGGGAAAAAAAATTCCAATCTTTTGAAATATAGTTTCCATTGTGTTTAACTATGAACTTTCCGATGTAAGAAAGCTTGTCTGTTATGTACCGACTCTTAAGAACCTTTTAAGATCTCTTAGATAATTGATATCTTTCAAGTTTCTCTTCGGCATTTCATCAAAGACATTGTATGCACGGTACAAACTAAACGACAAGCAAACACACTGTTTTAACATTGAATCACCTCTAACAAAGTCTAATAATAAAATTGGAAATTGATTACTGTCATCTGTAATTTTATCATCCCTGTCATCGTTAAATATAAATGAACATATAAAGCAAACAAGGTGAACATATAGACAATCTAAGTGAACACAGATAAACAAAAAAGTTCAATGAAAATAAGTTGAATATGCATGTAAAATTCTGAACAAATGATGACAACACTTATTTGTTTGCAAGTGTTCACTTAAATCGTCTATATGTTCACCTTGTTTGCTGTATATGTTTACTTTATATTTAGCGATGATAAGAATGACAAAACTGCATATGTCAGTTATCATTCTTGAATAAAATTACCACCTGTACTCTCTCTCTCTCTCTCTCTCTCTCTCTCTCTCTCTAACAAAGTCTAAGAACGGCGCTGTGATTCAATGGGCCTTACCGGGCCGGATGGGAATCAAACCTGACTGTACGTCTGTACCTCTGTACGGCGGAGTTAAATATTTTGGTAACTTATTTAATGTTTTATTAATAATCATAGCTGTCAGATTTTATTATTATTGTTCAAAAGTACAATACCGGACAGAGCAATATCCAAATAAAGTCAAATGGAATCAAGTCAATTAAAGAACATTGAACGGCAGAGAAACCATGTGTTCAACCAATTGGAAGTTTAGAAAATGCAATCCAACTTCATCTATGATCTATTCCAATCCAAACAAAACCATTCTAATTGGCATCACAGATCTATTCATCAACACATTTTGGCTATCTATTTATATTTAGTTATTTACTAAATGACTGTTGATTAGGTACATCAAGATGCCAGTTAACTTGACTACACATGTTGTCTTATTGATACAAGTATATACAATGAGACAGCTTCACAAAAATACTACCCACAGTACCAACATATATAGGAGAGGAGAAAAAATAGAAACCGAGAAACACAACATACCATCAGTAATAGCTGATGTAATTTGAAAAGTGGCACATATTAGCAGGAATAAAGCACCATAAAGCAACATCTATCTCCTAGTTTGAATGAGCAACTGATAGCAAGAGATGTAAAAGGCACAAGAGTGAGATGTGGAATGGGTTAGAGGTGATTAAGCAAATTTATAGTATATATAGTATGGGAACTAGAGAAGCTGATTACAAGGAGTTGACTGGCTACTGGCTAGTTATGCTTGGGCTAGCAAATCAATAACAATCTAAGCATTAGAGGTATATAACAGCTGATATTGTGTTGATCGTGACAAATTCATTTATGAGGAATGCTTTGTGTCCCCCTAATTTAATCCCTGCACACTGTTCCAGTATTCTGACTTCAAAGAGGTGTCGCTATTAGTATCTAATAAAAAGTGTCTAATTTTGATCTGATTCTAAAGAAAATTATCTTCTATTATAAAATCGGATGATATTAATGAAATTCTCTAAGATCAAATTGGCCTGAATTATATACTATGCAACTGGGAAATAATATAAGAATCTCAGCACATGGAAACATCCTATTGATTAATAAAAAAGTCATAAAAAATAAATAAATCTGTGAAAATCCGATTGTTTTTATGGAACTAGAATACGATTGTTACATAAAACAATGTGAACCCATTTTGATCCAATCTGAATTTTTTTTTTTTTTTTTTACAAATGACAGATGACGCATTTTTTAAATCAAATTGAGAAAATTTACTGATGTCTTAGAAAGATGAAGTTTGTTTCGGCCAAGATAATCATGTCCTGGTACAGAATGCAAAGCCATGATCACTACGAATGTAATCATAACCAGCTCAACTCGACCAGTCTGATTGGACATGTCAGTGAAATATGCAACTGGGCTTAGTTCACAGTAAACAAAAAACTGGAATTTCATTTATTAAAAAAAAAGATTCCTAAATATCTCTCTTTATCTCTAGTGCATTGACTGAAATTTTAGCAAACAGTTGCCCCTCCATTTAATCCAAGCCAATCATTCCAGCCACAGTGCACCTATTGTACATCCAGACTTGCATATCACATTTTCTCAAAGAGGCCTCTTGCTAGGATTGCATGCACAGCACGACATCATCAATAACTGGCCCGCATAGGGACCCATCAAACTTCATGTGATAGTTTGAGCTCAGGAAGACGACACGGGTTGTATTTCCAGTTGCCACAAACTGTAAATCAGCCTTCTTAAACCCACCTGTACCATTCGACTCATAGGGCACCCTGACAATTCCTCGGTCTGCATAGGCCTCAACCATCATATAACCAATGCAACTGTCACCCGCATCCCCAACCGAGAATGTCAGAGAATAGTTTTTCCCAGGAGTTGTTGATACAACCTGCGTATAGTCAACCCCTGATTATTAAGATTCTAAACTTATTCATATAAACTTTGAAACAGGAGTCTGATATGATAGGTGTTGAATAGATGCTTCCATTTTACTGAGCTAGCCTTTTAGGTTGATCAACGATTGGTTTTGACTGGACTATATTTCCAAGATTCATGTACAAGTTATGGAGTTACTTGACATTATAAAATCAGCCATCATTTCCCTATCAGTATTTTAGGCCAACTGACCAACAAGTTGTTACAACTTACAAACCTGTGCCAACGCACTTTCTCTTCCGGCAACTAGCTCAACTGCACGCTTCCCCTGAGGCACGGAGTAGTGGTTAGAGTCGATGTATTTTACTGCCTTTAACGACTCCACCATCCATGCTGGTAGAGGTGAGTGCACATCTTCTGTCATTGGCGGAATCATCACACCCCACGACACATTTGCAAATAGGTAAGGGCCCTCCTCAAAATCACCATTCCTCAGCATATTATCTGCCATGGTTGTATCAGCAATTTATAAAATTACAATACAAGGTATAATTTCTTCTGATTATTAAAATAAGTACAAAAATTAAACTTTGGGTATTGCACAATGCAGACTGTGCAGCGCTCAGCACGTCTTGGAAACAAACCAAACTTAGCGCATTCAAATTTCTAAGTACATCCTTTCTTTTAACATACATGCAGGATTAAAATTTTAACTTGAGAGATCTAAGACATTTTTCTTAACACAAAGATTATTAGAGATTAAAAATTATGATTCAATTTTTCCTTCTGTAGAAAATAATTGATTGGGTGTTTTTTTCAGAGAATCTTGATAGTGATTACCAACTTCCTGCCCCTTAAGATTCAATTGCTGCTATCATTCTGAATGTATGTTTGAGCCTTGAATTAGCCTTTAATTTTTGTATCTTTTATTTGGTACTTCTTAATTGGCTTGGGCCTTTAATTATTGGAAAATATGCAAAAGCTGCAGTCTGAACTAAAAAAGAAGAAAGTATTCAACTTGTATGAAAGACCTAATGATAAAACATTACAAGTTTACAACACTAAAATAAGAAAAAAGATGTGTTACTGATTACCATTGGTCGGAGGGGGTGGGTAGAGAGTCTGAATTGCAACTGAATCGATAAGGGGCCCACATGACGGGTCCTCATCGACCCCAGGGTTATGGATAACAAGATCGACTTTTGAAAACTTTGCCTGGAAGCCCCATGCATATGAGTCCCACCCAATGCTGCTGTAAATGGTCTGCATCGGCACCAGACTTGACTCGGGCGAAACTGATACGTTCAGTTGTTCAGCTTGTGCACATGTGCGAACAGCACTAAAAGTTATTGCATAGTAGCTTCCCCTCGATAACTGTTCAGGAAAGGAAACAGAGAAAATATTCATTATAGTAACATTTCCCAGTCTTTTAGAGTAACGGCTTCATTACATATTACAACTGATGCACTTATCTCAACCCAGTTTCCCTGTAATCACAAATTCTAACTAATATATTTCAGTTGCTTAACAGTATATTGGTAAACAATCAAGGTCAACACTAGCTCTGTATTACTATTTCCCTGTTTAATACTAGAACCATGACGGATAGATATGCTTGGCCACAGCTAATGACCTGGTAGCATTAAGAATTAAATTAATTAGAAATTATATTACTCTTAATTTTTTTTATTATCGATTCATATTGATACAATTTATCAGAAGGCATTCCACTTTGTGGCCTTTAAATATATATATATAAATAAAAGGGAGCTTACTATGCAGTATTTGATTTTAACATACATGTAAGCGTTGTTTAATTGAGGCCTCATTGCCTAGACGAACTGCGTAAGCGCCCTCTGGGACGACTAAGTGCATATCACCTTGCATGTGACCATATTCAATGTACTCAACAAAGCCTGATATCTCCCATTGAGGCAGTGCATGTTTCCCAATGATTTCAGTACCATTCAGCTCGGTTGACTTGGGGCTGTCCTTGAAGTCACCATTGGGTAATAAGCCTGAACGAAAGTTTAAGATATAAGAAGCTGAAAGACATGTAGAACTTAGTTTATTATTGTATCAAAGAAAGGGTAACTTCCAGTATAAAGAACACAACATTGACATTATATTAAAGTGCCAGTGTTTGGACTCAATGGCCATATACAGCTTGAGGGGACACAAATATGAAGTGAAATCAAATGTTTTGCCACAAATAAAGTCATAATAGAGATAACATAGAAATGGTTGCATCCCAAGATTTAAATGCAAAATTAGTACTAATTACACAAACTGACAAAAGTTATGCAGCATCAGAGCCAGTATCCATTTAATTAACTAGTAATTTTCTGGGCTAAATTAATTGCAAAAGAAAGAAACATGGATCACTAACTAAACCATGCAAAAATGCGACAAAAGATCAAGGAACAACCATTACACTGATTACCATGGATTTTTCTATAAGTTTGTACAGAAAGTCTCATAGTTAGCAAATGTCCTGTTAGCTGCCAATTTTATGGGCATATTTTGTGGAAATTATTTTGAAAATTTTTAATCAAACATTTCAATAATAATGTATTCTTACAGTAGTAATATCAAAACAATATCAATTATTTTTCCATGTGGCCTTACACCACAAATGTTTTCATTCTTTGGTTTACTGGCTGAAAGTTTCTAAAGTAACATCAGTATATGTGGTAATACTAGATTGAAAGTTGTTTCTAAAGAGTTCTCAATGCTTTCCTATAAGTTGTGTAAATCTCATCTACTGTTAGGTCCAGAACTCCAGATGCAGCAAAATGTCACCTGGGCATTTCATCAAACAACTTGTGTTCGCGAAATAAAAAAAAAAAAAACATAGAGATGCAATCACGCAAACTTACAACGCACCATTTTAAAAATCGATGGAACCATGAATCCAGACGACGCAACACATATAAACCCACAAACAGGTCTGGGTTTTTCCAGGCCATTCAGGAGCGTTTATAAGTTAAGTTGGGATCAAAGTCCCCACATCTGTACTTTTGTAATGATGATTTATAAACAATTTAATTGTTTTGCTCATTGTACCTTATATATATTTTTCCTTCTCATTCTTTGGAAACATCTTATACCAGTCAGATTCTTTGCTTTGGTGATAGTGTCAAAAGATCATTTTTCATAGGAATTGAGCTCAGTTTTGTGTGCACTCCTAATGCAAAGTCAAGGCGTTCGAAACGACTAATGCAATAACATTAGAACTTGGGGTAATGTCGATATTCAGTTTGGAAGTAACTTCGAAATGCACACGACGCATAAGCTTCTTAAAATCACTGATTTTATAATCGGTCTGTGCAGGTGCCAACGTGCCAAATCACAAGGTGTTCAAAAGAAAAGGAACAATTAGATTTTTTTTTTAAAAATATTAATTTAGCTAGCTTTGACTTGAAGTTGTGCCAGTTCAATTTCTAAGCATGATTTATGGAATCTAATCGAACGGATCTTGAAACTGGAAGCAACAGAGGTATAACCATGTGTTCAACCAAATGCAGTTCCATAAAAAATGCAATCCTGTTATTTGAAAGAAATAAAATAGAAAATGCAATCCCAATGTTTATATTCGAATCATAATAAATGCAATTAATTATGGGGGGCTACAGTTTACGATGCAGCTGTGGTGCTTTAATTTACACTATTAAGAGACCAAATCGTGTAATCCGATAAAAGAAAAAGGAAAAAAAACACAACGTGGGGAGAGAGATTTAGTTTAGACTAAACCGAAAGTTTTACTATAGAGAGATTTATTTTAAAATATATTCTTATTAGTACTATATAATTTATTAATTGCTATCATAGTTTTAATACATAATATGAAATCAAATAATATAATTTGAATACCAAACTACAATGTACCATGTTGCAACGCTGTTATGACATAATAATATAATATGAAGTATTCATTTACATATCTATTTCTCATAACATAGGTACTCCATTAATAAAATATAATTTTGGTACTAATTATATTACAAAATAAAGCTATTAAACAACCATATTTCATAAACAACACAAATCACCAAAAAAGAAAATTCAAAATCTAAATAATAGCTCTAGTACAACTACATGTTAAGAATAGCATAATTTTATTATTTTATGTGATCCAAAAAGGCTAAACTGCAGCTCTAGCAAACTTATACCAGATAGTTAATGTTGTATGTTACAGTACAGTTGGACAATTACACATGTGAGCTAAAGGTTAAATGATGATATGTTTATATTTTCCTTAAAAACTTTTAAGCCAAGATTTAATTTGAAAGAATGTTAGTGATTACAATTAATACTTAAAAATATATATAGTGCTGCAACACCAAACATACATATGAAAGTTGAAAAACTCCAATATGAGCAGAAAATTAAGAAAAAAAGAATCACTAGTGCTGGATAAATTGTGTAAAACAGAACACAAATAAGTTAGTACTTAAAAATGTAATAATTTCAAACAACCATGTACTTGTTTAGATTGGAGCTTGATGGCGGAGAATGGACAATGATAGCACTTAGCAGACTAAATATCTTTGCATATTTGGTCCCAAGAAATTTTGAACGACTTTAACTAGAAATTGATGTTTGAAAACTACTATGAATTCTACAATTATGCTGGCTCGTCCAATAGTAATTGATACTTGTGTTTTCAAACTACTAATTTTATTTGTATTTAGTGCGACTTATACATGTAAATTCCCACTGAACATATGCAAAACTAATACTTACTACTGCATTAATGAGCAAAAAACATCCGTGATAGAAATAGAAGGAAGAAGAGAACTAAAGAATAAAATCATACCGTCAGTAACAGCCAGTGAAGTTTGGAAGAGTGCGCTTAATAGCAAGAACAGTACTAAACAACCTAACATCTCTTTTTAGTTTATAGAGGAAACGAACTCAGGACTTCAGGAGGGGGGTAAATGAGGCGTCAGTGAGAGGGAACCTGCTAGCTTTATATATACGATTTCTAATTAATATTTTATTAGCAGTTCACTTGCTGAGGATAGTACAGCTAATAATATATTGACAGTTTAATTTGGTATTATATATTAATATATCTCATGAAACACTGATTCGGGTTTCTTCCAATGCATGCAGCATTGTCGTAGTGATACTTGAGTGATTTTAGTATTAGATTTGGCCCATTTGATTGAAAGCGGACTGCTTGAAATTTAATTGAAATTTCTTTTTCAAATTTTTTTTTCAAAACTTCAGATGGTATAAATGAAATCAAAATAATAGCTTGGAGTTTGAACATAAATAAACATAGTGCGCCTTTTAGTATGCAAGCCAGAGGTGAAATTTTTCAACAGGTAATTATTTTCTTAAAAAATATATAGTTTATAATATAAGTGGTTTCACTACTAATATTAGTTTGAAAAAGGTTGTCAAAATTTCTGTCATAGCCAAAAGGAAACCTATCATTTGCAGTTAGTATGCAATGTTCTAAAATCCACTGCGACCTAAATGAACACTAAATACCCGATTTAATATTTATAATATGAAATTTTTATTGGTCCTTAATCCGATATAACCAGGATCCGAAAAGCTAAGAGGTTTCGTTAATCAAATCCAATTCCAGGATCCAGAAGTCGTCGGAACCCAAATTAACCAACTCGATCGAATTTTCAATAAACCCAACATCATCCAACCAAACACAAACAGTTGCTATTCTTCACGAACAAAACTATCATTCCATACTTCCATTAAAAAAACACCCTCGTTTTTTTGTAATTGCATTCAAATATATAAACGAACATTCGCCACCACTTTGGCCAGAACCAAATTGTTACGGCCATAGGGCACCTATTTTACATATATAAAATCTCAAACACATTACATTTCCCTTCTGAAATCGAGTCACTCAGAGAAGCTTCCTGCCGGTATTGCGAACACTCAACAGCAAAACATCATCAATGACGGGCCCGCAGAGGGACCCATCGGTCTTCATGTGGTAATACGTGCTAAGGAAGACAACACGGGTTCTATTTCCGGTCGCCACGAACCGCAAGATGGCCTTCTTGAACCCACCAGTGCCCGTCGACTCATAGGGGACCTTCACTGTTCCATGGTCTGCAAAGGCCTCGACAACCATGGGACCCATACAACCATCGGCTGCATCACCTACCAAGAAGGTAAGAGAGTATCTTCTCCCTGGAACTGTCCGAACAACCTGCATCAATTCAATGGCATATTAATTAGTAAGCAATGTCTATCGCTCCTGGCTTTTCCCTCAGTTTTGTACTTGTAAATGGGCTTTGATATCTTAAATAATTGTAGGATTTTATTATTGCGGGATGACTCCTAATGAGGAGTATAATGTTGCAAAATGGAAATATGCAAGTTTCATATCCAAATTATTTAGAGATTTCTAAAGTCAATCTGTCATTTAGCGGTAAATTAGCATTTGAAGGACTGCAGGCCCAGAATTGCAAGTTTGCAACATCAATTTTTAAATACCAATTATTTAAGATATATAGATAGGTAATAATACCAAAGGTTTAAATAGCGGATAGCGGATTCGTCGCGGACATGTTAATGTCATAGCGGATAGCGGATAGCGGCCATTTAGCGGCCGCTATCGGACAATAGCGGATATGATATCAGATACATAATTTGATTCAAATTAAACGTCATATAGCATCAAATACATGCATATAAATATAACTTCAAACATTAGAGGAAGGTTAGTTCTACATGGTGTGTTCTAACTTCTAAGTTCTAACCAGTAACCAGTAGGCCAGTAGCAATTCATACATGGTGTGTTCTAACTTCTAAGTTCTAACCAGTAACCAGTAGGCCAGTAGCAATTCATACATGGTGTGTTCTAACTTCTAAGTTCTAACCAGTAACCAACTAACCTCTAACCACACATATTAATCATATAAACAACAAGTGTGTAGCAATTTCAATTCATGCATGGTTTGTTCTAAGTTCTAACCAGCAACCACACATATCAATCATATAAACAGCATCAAGTGTGTAGCAATTTCAATTAGATTTTTATTAAAAATATTAAAATCACCTACATGGCTACATCATCTTATAAATAGAAAAAAAACGTTTTCCAAAACCAAAATTTACACAATTTTATAATACAAGTAACTATACACTGGTACAGGAAGGTTACCTGGCAATAGAGGTTTCGAAGAACATGAGATGGAGAAGAGAAGGTGAGGTGGAAGCCGTGAGTTGCAGCCTCGCAGGGTCGAATTTTTCGTTCAAGTGCAGCGGCGATTTGGGGCTCAGAGAGAGAGAGAAATGGTCTCCGTGCAGCGGCGATTTGGGGCTCAGAGAGAGAGAGAAATGGTCTCCGTGCTCTGTATGTCTCCGTGCCAATTGGGCTTTTTTTGGGCCGCCTAATATATTAGAGAATAGAAATTCAGAATTCATAAAAAAACGCTATAGCGCCGCGAAATATCCGCTAAATTCCCGCTAAATGCCGCTAAATCCCGCTATACTGCGCGCTATTGGACATACCGCTAATTCTGTAGCGCTGTAGCGCTCTACCACCTACAACCGCTATATCGCCGCTATAGCGGCCGCTACGGCCGCTATTTAAGCCTTTGAATAATACTTAACAAACCTGTGCCAAGGCACTCTCTTTGCCAGCCACAAGCTCAACAGCACGCTTCCCCTTGGGCACTTTGTAATGGTCAGAGTCGATGTATTTGACTGCCTTCAGCGACTCCACCATCCATGCCGGCAGCGGCGAGTGAGTGTCCTCGATCATCGGCGGGATCAGGACACCCCAAGATGTATTTGGAAATAGGTAGGGGCCCTCCTCAAAATCACCATTCTTTAGCAGGTTATCTACAATGGCCATACCAGTAAAGTATTTCATTTTAGTTATAAACAGAAGTAGATATGAACTGTGCTAGTTACCAGTATTGCATCAAGATTGTGTTGCAACTAATGCATGCCACTAACAAAAGTATTGTGTTAAATACAGAAATTATTTGGGAAAACAATCTTTAGTCTATTTTTGCACTTTTTATTGGTTGTACATACTTCTTATTCAATGCTTTTAATTGGTTTTATACTAGAACAGATGGCAAAGAATCAAAAGCAAAACTTGGTTGTACATACTATAAGCAGTTAACCACTACACTAAAGAGTTGAGACATAGTGCTAAGAGAAAGAATCCATAAGAATAAGAAATGTTACATTTGGTGATACGAGGCGGGTATAGAGTGCGAATTGCAACCGAGTCAATAAGGGGCCCACAAGCTGGGTCTTCCTCGACGCCAGGGTTGTGAATCACAAGATCAACCTCTGAAAACTTCGCCTTGAAGGCCCACGCATATGAGTCCCACCCACTGCTGCTGTACATTGTCTGCATTGGAAGCACACCAAACTCAGGTGTGACTGACACATTCAACCGCTCGGCTTGAGCACAGGTACGAGCAGCACTAAAAGTGATTGCGTAATAGCTTCCATTTGATACCTATTATGGAAAAAAATAATAATAATATAGATTAGTCCCATACTTCCTATAAAACTTAAATTGTAGAGCAAGTTGTTAATTAATTTATACTTTTGGGATCTTATTTCAAATTTCAATTCCCAATTAGATCAATTATTACAATAATAGTCTTTATGAATTGATGAAGGAGAATGTGACTGGATTAATATTTCCAATAATGGGACTATGGGAGTGATTGGGAACAAATTTAATAAAACTAAATTCCGTAGAACTTTTGCTTTGAACTGTACTGAATTACCTTATCAAGCGCCATAAATAAGATGTTAAGATCCCAATAGTTTCCTACAACTATTATCTTTCCTAGTTACTTTTAAACTGTGATGAATATGTTAAAAATCATGCTGGCACTGTTTGACAATGTCAGCTTAAACTTATAAACTGCTAATTTGATTAAAGATTACATGAAGACGTTGTTTGATTGAGGCCTCATTTCCTAGGCGAACCGCATAGGCGCCTTCAGGTACAACAAGGAGCATGTCACCTTGCTTGTGGCCAGATTCAATGTACTCGACAAAACCCGAAATCTCCCACTGTGGCAAAGCAAACTTGCCGATCACCTCAGTACCCTTCAGCTCATTCGGCTTCGGGCCCCTCTCGAAGTTTCCATTCGGTAATAAGACTACATAAGAATGATACAAAAATTATATTCATGCTTGCAATAAATTTTTTTGAAGTGAATAGTAATTTCTAAAGAAACTTTTTTTTTTAAAGAAAAGAAGAAAGTAGAAATTGAGGTGTATCTGCTTTCACGGCAGATGCCAGTTTCCAACTGCTATATGGTAGATACCAGTTCCTAACAGCTATTTCATTAAAGATATGCATGCTCTAAATATTAATGCTTCTGGATATTAAAATATCTTTAATGAAAGTGAAAGTGAAATTAATTTTTAGTATTTCATCTCGTAGGAATCTAGTTCTCGATATAACATCACAGAAGTTGATGACTATCACAAGTTGTTACCTAATGAGTAATGACTAATGAGTACCAGTCGAAATTAATGACTTGATGCTACTATTCTGGACTAGACAGTGATTCCTCTAGTTCACACAAGAATGTGCCACAAAAGATCCGGAGATCTGTTAGATCCATGTGATGTGTTGCGTTTGCCATCTGCTATGCTAGATTAGGTTTGGCTGAATCTGGCAAACATATTACATATGCTCTCAGAAAACCAGCATGGCCTTCTTTCCACAGCGTGATAAATTTTGGGCCCCACATGCAGTGGTGGTACAATCAGTGTCATGACTCATAACTCTTAACTGGAATTCTCTTAATAATATAAAAATAAAAATAAACTCTTAACAGGATAAGCAACTCTTTTTCATATTATTTATTTATTTTTATTTGGAACTGCATTGAATGAGTCCAGCTACCGAACAAACTTGGCAAATGCATAACACATGCTTTGTACTAGACTTTTCGCAATCAGTTTGTACTCTCACCTCAACTGGACCAGTACATTTGCACACGATCGCCAAAAAGAAGTACATTTTCTCACCAATAAATTTTAGAAATGGAATACAACAAGATTATTGAGTAAATGTTCTATTATATTTTACTCGGAATTATTTAAAATAAAGATAGAATACGCGGCTTTATTTACAATTGTAATTTATAAACTCTTCATCCTTACTTTATTTAAAAAAAAAAATCAAAACATGGATTTTCAAACTTACATAGTAAAACAGCATCAAAAATTTTTTATGCTTGGGAAGTTTTCAATGTTATGCATGTCTATATTACTGAACAAGAACTATTTACCCGCATTTAATCATTTCAATAAAGAGATCCTCCAGAGAAAATGAAATTCCTATTTTGAACATACTGCTGTACAAAATCCACTTTTCAACTCGGTCCGAGTTAGGGCCAACTCGGTCCGAGCAGGAATTTTCGACAGCCCAAATAAGCCATCTCGGTCCGAGTTGTGGACAACTCGGTCCGAGTTCATTACCGACCTAGCATATTTGGCAAGTATTTTTTGGTATTTGTTGCCAAATCCTTTAAGGAATGAAGGCTGCATATAGGATGGTTTGTTTCCATATGAGAAGGATCTGATTTATGTCAGAAGAGAAGGAAATTTGAAGATTAAGGACAAGAATGTTTCCATTTATTTTTATTACCAAATTGGCTAGTTGCCTTATGTATTTTTGTCTATTTATCTTCCCCTTCTCCCAAAATTTTGTATCTCTGAAAAATTAAAACAGAAAATAAAAGAAAGAGGGTGTGTGAGTTGTGGAGGACGTAGGCACTAAATTGGTGCTGAACCTCGTTAAATTCGTGTGTTCTTGTGTTGTATTTGCTGTGTCAAATTGTTACATGGTATCAGAGCGTGGTGAATTCTAAGCCAAGAGATACTCTAAACCATGGGAGATAGCGATCCACCAACCGAGACCAAAACCATCCTCGAAAAACTGACTGAACTTGTTATTGCTCAACAAGCTCAGATGAACCAGATCATAACCTTTCAAACACAAACATCTCAAACTACCCCTCAAAATATGTCAAATTCTGAAATTTCTGCCTCACCTATATCAATTAAATTTGATGGAACCAACTACTCAATCTGGTCTGAAGTCGTCAGTATGCATGTCAAAGGAAAAAACAAGATGCAACACCTAACCAGAAATCCACCACCACCACAGCCTAATGATGTAGGATTCTCTAAGTGGAGTGCCGAAGACTCGGTTGTGAAGAGCTGGCTAATCAATTCTCTAGAACCATCTCTCATGCCTACTTACTACCGTTATGAGACGGCCGGTGAGATGTGGCAAGCTCTTGCAATCACCTACTATGATGGCAATGATGAGGCACAAGTATTTGATCTTAATAGAAGAGTATGTAGAGTAAAGCATACAGGCAAATTAGAGGATTATTATGGCACACTTCAAGGGCTATGGAAGGAGATTGATTTCAGGCGTCCCAATCCCATGACTAGTTCAGAAGACATTGAAAAATTCCGAGAATACCTTGAAAAATCAAGAGTCTATACCTTCCTGGATGGACTAGATGATCGTCTCGACAACCTTAGGTCACATGTGCTACAAATCACTCCTTTTCCAACTGTTGAACAAGCCTATGGGATTGTGAGAAGAGAAGTCAACCGACAAAATGTCATGATCAAATGTGAGGAAGGTATTACTCAAAATTCTATGGTCATGTACACTAAAGGGTCATCTAATTTCCATAATCAGGATAAGTCAAAATTGAAATGCACTCATTGTGGAAAAACGGGACATGTAAGAGAAAAATGTTTTGAGATATTTGGCTACCCTGATTGGTTCAAAGGAAAGAAAGGGAAGTCATCAGGAAGGCCACAAGCCTATGTGACTGTTAATAGGTCCCAAGCTCAGGCAGACTTAGTACAAGCTGATGACAACTCGGTCCGAGTTGGACAGAACTCGGTCCGAGTTGATGGAGGTTCGGTCCGAGTTGACCCTAATTCGGTCCGAAATGATGAGCAACCAGCTAGAATTGAGGCAGCAGATCATGGAACTGGCAGGGCACAACTTTGTCGAGGTCAGACCTCTTCTAGAGAAGAACAAAAATTGGATTGGGAAGGTAAAACAGCAAGTCAAGGTATGACTTTCTTCACACATCAAAGTTTGGATAATTGGATAATTGACTCAGGTGCCACTGACCATATGACCTTTATGAGGAGAGATATCAAAGAGTTGAAGGAACCCAGGGTACATAGAATTTTGAATGCAAATGGTATTGAATATCCCGTAGAAGGGGCAGGGGATGTAGAGATTTCTCAATCTTTAATTTTAAAGAATACTCTACTTGTTCCATCTCTAACATCTCGGTTAATATCCATTGGTCAAATAACAGAGGAATTAAACTGTGTGGTTCTAATGTTCCCTGATTTTTGTATTTTTCAGGACATCCTCACGAAGGAGATCATTGGCCGTGGTACTAAGAAAGGTCGCCTGTATCACTTAGAAGACTTGGATTATGGAAAAGTTAATCTTACTAGCAAGGAATCAAAGATTGGAGAGACAATATGGAAATGGCATAGGCGACTGGGTCATCCATCTTTTGGGTATATGAAGAAAATTTTACCTAATTTGTTATGTGGTGTTGATGTGTCAAAACTTCAATGTGAAACTTGTGTTAAAGCTAAAAGTCATCGTGTATCCTATAATATTAGTCTCAATAAAAGTGAAAATCCTTTTGATATTATTCATTCAGATGTCTGGGGACCATCCCCGGTTGAATCTATCTATGGGTATAAGTATTTTGTGTTGTTTATTGATGATTGTACCCGTATGACTTGGGTTTACATGTTGAAAAGAAAAGATGAGGTGCCTACGGTTTTCATAAATTTCCATGATATGGTACAAACTCAATTTGGAAAAGGAATAAAAGTTTTTAGGAGTGATAATGGTGGTGAGTTTGTAAACAAAACATTAATGGAGTTTTTTTCAAAAAGGGGAATAATCCATGAAAAATCATGTGTGGGAACACCTCAACAAAATGGCGTATCCGAGAGGAAGAATAGACATGTACTTGAGACTGCAAGGGCACTTCTCATTGAAAACAGAGTACCACAAGTGTTTTGGGATTGTGCAGTAATGATGGCTGTTTATGTGATTAATAGATTACCTTCTATGATTCATAAGTTTCAAACACCACTTAATACACTTGCTACCTTTGTGTCTATACCGTCAGTCCTTAGCCTTCCACCAAAAATTTTTGGGTGTGTAGCCTATGTCCATGTACAAAGAAATCAAAGAACAAAACTTGAACCATGTGCAGTTAAATGTGTTTCTCTAGGGGTTGGAACAAATCAAAAAGGATATAGGTGCTACGATCCCAAATCAAGAAAATGGTTTGTAACAATGGATGTTACCTTCCTGGAAAGTGAATCATTCTATCAAGACACCGAGTATGATCCTCAGGGGGAGAGAAGTGGAAAAGAGTGGCTTCAAACAGAAGGAACCAGGGGTGCCAACCCTCAGCTCGGTCCGAGTTCCCCACAACTCGGTCCGAGTTCCCCACATCTCGGTCCGAATTCCACACAGCTCGATCCGAGTTCCCCACAACTCGGTCCGAGTTCCTTACAACTCGGTCCGAGTTGTTTGAATTTCGATCCAAATGAGCAGGATTTTGAGGAGAATTCCATTGATCTTGATCCATCTGAAGTAAATCACAATGAAGAGACAAACGATGGAGGTCCTGAAGAAACTGAAGAAGTGATACAGGCTGGACTTACACCATTGGCTCAACAATCTCGTGAGGATGTTCTAGAGGTAAATACTTCTAACTCAAGATATATTCTCCCACCAAGACAAAACCGAGGGGTTCCACCAAAGAGGTATATACCAGAAATTGGTGCAAGTGAAAGAGTGAAATATCCAATTGTAAACTATGTTACCTCAACCAACCTACCAGAAACTTTAAAGTTTTTTTGTGACCAAGTACTTAACATACCAGTTCCAAAGAACTTTGAGGAGGCTTCTAAAGATCCAAAGTGGATTGAAGCCATGAGAATTGAAATGGAAGCCCTTAGAAAAAATAATACTTGGACAATTGAAGAGTTACCAGTGGGAAAAATACCAGTAGGGTGTAAATGGGTCTTCACAATTAAACATGGTCCAGATGGAAAGATAGAAAGGTATAAGGCAAGATTAGTTGCTAAAGGGTATACACAAACATATGGTATTGACTATCAAGAGACTTTCTCTCCAGTAGCAAAACTAAATACTGTTCGAGTGTTATTATCTGTTGCAGCTAATCTAGATTGGCCTCTTCATCAGTTTGATGTAAAAAATGCTTTTCTACATGGTGATTTGGAGGAAGAAGTTTACATGGAGCTACCCCCTGGTTTTTCAAGTTTAGGATCAAAAAGGATGACTTGTAAGTTGAACAAGGCGTTATATGGGCTCAAACAGTCACCTCGGGCATGGTTTGGAAGATTTAGTGAAGCAATGAGGAGTTATGGATACAATCAAGGAGAATCAGATCATACATTGTTCTACAAGCTAAGATTTGGAAAAATAACTATTTTGATTATATATGTTGATGATATGATCATTTCAGGAGAAGACACTGAAGAGATGAATAGGCTTGAAGGACAATTGTCTAGTGAATTCGAGATGAAGAATTTGGGAGGTCTTAAATATTTTCTTGGAATTGAAGTTATCCGATCTCAAGAAGGTATTTTCCTAACCCAGCGAAAGTATATTTTGGACCTTTTGACTGAAATGGGTATGCTTGATTGTAAACCAGTAGATACTCCAGTAGCACTTAATCTGAAGTTATGTGAAGCACTCGATCAAGTGCCTACTAGTAAAGAAAGATATCAAAGGCTAGTTGGTAAGTTAATATATCTATCACACACGAGACCTGATATTGCATATGCAGTGAGCCTAATAAGTCAGTTTATGCATAACCCAAGTGAAGAACACATGGAAGCTGCTATGAGAATTGTGAGATACTTGAAGGGTTGTCCAGGAAAAGGAATACAATTCAAGAAAAATGGTCATCTAGAAGTTGAAGGTTATACGGATGCTGACTGGGCTGGGAGTGTTACTGATCGCCGATCAACTTCTGGATATTTTATGTTTGTTGGAGGAAATCTAGTGACATGGAGAAGTAAAAAACAAGGAACAGTAGCTCTCTCAAGTGCAGAAGCAGAATTGATCTCTTTGGTCAAGGGTGTGTGTGAGATGGTTTGGATAAAAAGGGTTCTACAGGAAATTGGTAAAGCTCAAGGAGGGACAATGATTCTTCATGTGGACAATCGGGCTGCCATAGATATGGCTCATAACCCGGTGCAACATGATAGAACAAAACATGTTGGGGTGAATCGTCATTTCTTAAAAAAGAAAATTGATGATAAAGAGATTGAGTTTAGATTCATTCGATCAGGTAACCAACTAGCAGATATTCTAACAAAAAGTGTGACTGGCTCCGTGTTTAAGAATGTAATTGACAAGTTAGGCATGATTGATATGTACATGCCAACTTGAGGGGGAGTGTACAAAATCCACTTTTCAACTCGGTCCGAGTTAGGGCCAACTCGGTCCGAGCAGGAATTTTCGACAGCCCAAATAAGCCATCTCGGTCCGAGTTGTGGACAACTCGGTCCGAGTTCATTACCGACCTAGCATATTTGGCAAGTATTTTTTGGTATTTGTTGCCAAATCCTTTAAGGAATGAAGGCTGCATATAGGATGGTTTGTTTCCATATGAGAAGGATCTGATTTATGTCAGAAGAGAAGGAAATTTGAAGATTAAGGACAAGAATGTTTCCATTTATTTTTATTACCAAATTGGCTAGTTGCCTTATGTATTTTTGTCTATTTATCTTCCCCTTCTCCCAAAATTTTGTATCTCTGAAAAATTAAAACAGAAAATAAAAGAAAGAGGGTGTGTGAGTTGTGGAGGACGTAGGCACTAAATTGGTGCTGAACCTCGTTAAATTCGTGTGTTCTTGTGTTGTATTTGCTGTGTCAAATTGTTACAACTGCAAGATCATTTCTGATCAGTACAACCATCACGGAAAGGAAAAAATGTTGAAATAAAAACGAAATTGAACTACGTCACTAGCTACTTCAATAACTTCTTCCACCAAACAATTCAAATTAGGTGCATTCACAGAAGTAAATGCCAGGTTCAGAGGTAGCAAGTGGGGAATTTATTACTCTGAAATGGTGCAGACTGGACACGTAAAATCTGTTTTTTAAAACCATTGTTTCATCAATCAAGTACTGATCGTTTCTTTAGGTTTACTTTTTGGCTGTATTTGAAATTTTATTCTTTGATTTTCCTTTTTTTCGTCTTAACACATATATAACAGGTGAATTAACTCGGAGACGATTTTTAAATCTTTTTCTTTTTTTGGGCTCCGTTTATCGATGACATGTCACTTCTAATTTTTCATACCAATGCAAATTATGCTGAGTTTTGACATGATAGGATTATTCAAAAGAATGCTATGCAACGTAGATGTGATATGATTATTCAAAAGCATGTCATGTAAGTATGTAACGTACATAGAGTCATAAATAATTTGCAGATGATATGACTAAGTTGTATTCTCACTGTAAAAGGTTACTTTTTTGTGTTTACGTACAAATATGAGCTTGCCTCATTAATTTCTCATTTGTTCCCCCTATACCGTTCAGTTTAAAAAATGAAAAAAAATTTGAACCTGAATGCAGAAAGGGGGAACATTAAAACCCTCCTGGCCTTGACGACAAAGAAAATCGTCTGAAGAGGGAACAAATAAATTACTTGGACACGACAATGCTTTTTAAGAATTAGTAAAAAAAAGGTACCATTATCATCAAATTATAAAAGAACAAGTGGACTATATTAATTTGAATTAGTTAATACTTTGGTATCTTTTCTATTATTTTGCAATTAGTGAATTAAGTTTCATATAATATCTATTTGTCAAAAACAAGCTGGTTTTGACATGAGTTAAGAACAGGTTGACTATAAGTTAAACAACAAAAAAATTAGCATAGCTGTGTCAACTATATAAGTTTCTGGAAATATATAACTCAAATAATAAAACAACTTTATCGCAGTTAATTAAATTTTAATAAAATAATTTAGTGGACATCCCAAGATGTCTGCCGGGTACTTGCATTTATTAAGTTCCGGTACAAGTAGAATTTACCAACCAATCAAAATACACGAAATGAATAAACAGGTTTACTCCTCGAACTATTAACTCTCTTATTTTGAAGGAACTTGGGATGGTTGACAAAAGCCTTCACTAGTGAGAAAGTTTAATTAAATAAATCTATAACCACACAAGAAGGAAATACAAGATGAAACAGAGTATATGTCGTCAAAATGGAAGTACAATGGTGGCGGGAAGTTAATGAAATTGCTTTGTGGTGAGCAACCAAAGTATTTGGGAGAACACAAAAAGAAAAAAAAAAATACAAAACAAAATGTGAGAAAAATAAACCATACCGTCTAAAATGGCCAGTGAAATTTGAAAAGTGGCGCATAATAGCAGGAACAGCGCAGCATAGCGTGACATCTTGTTTGAACGAGCAATTCAAGTAGACGCCTAGATGCAAAATTGTGGGAACTGATGAAGGAAATTGCTAGGTGAATGTGAGCATATATGAGATAGAAAAGGGTTGCTAGTTATAAAGGAGACCTCGTTACAAAAAATGCCTTGGTTGTGGAGATAATAGCGGAAATGCCACTGTCCGTGACATGCTCCTTTAATAACTTGAGGCGCGGCCACGTGGATCGTTGCCAATTTGAATAAGAATATTGCTTCACCGACCAACCTTTGCTCACACAAGTTGCAACTTTTTTTTCACTATAATGGACCATTTTTTACAGAGAGATACGAGTTTGAAATAAGTGAAATAATTTTGATTCAGTATTCTTTTTTAGTGTATACAAAAAGTGATAGAAAATTAATATTGAATTATGACATAAAAAATTAACGGATAATTCTATGATGGACATTAATTTCAAACCAGACTTGAATCCAAATGATTGATCTTTATTGATAATTTAAATTAACGATCTAGATTTAAGTTTGGTTATAAAATTTAATCCACGGTATAATTTTCCTAAACAAATTATTATTCAACAAATTACAAAATAATGTATGTGATCTAAACTATAATTTGCCTATACTCTGACAAGGGTTTCGAATATTATATTAGCTAGTAAAAACACCATCGCTAACTCTGACAATGATTTCAAAAATTGTATTTCTCTAATTCTCTTTTTTTCTAACTGCGATGTTTCTAATTTAGACAAAGCAAATACAAGCATATATCAGACATATTTCTTGCTTCAACAGAATAATTATGCAGCTAATATTTTTTCCCCAAAATATAATGAGATTAAAATTTATTAATTAGTACTGAATATGTATAATATACTAGCTTTACATATGAATTTTACAAAGAATAATTCATTGGAATTGTTTTTTTTAATAGTTTTCATTTGGGGGCAACAATATGGATGCATTGATGATTAGTCATTACTTGGACCCCAAAAAAAAAATTTGTTTTGTGTAGCAGCAAAAAAATATTTAGACCGTGGCTTCGCGAAATATGCGCCGGTTCATCGTGTTCGGTGATTACAGGAGCAACAACCAATTGAACCACACGACAACAACAAAAATACGTGAAAAGTAACAAAATGCTAACTCTATACGGCTTCAAAAGACGATTATACCCTTCCGTAAAAGGTGACAGGCGTCGCCTGACACCACATGGGTCGGACCGGACGGACCCGGACTTCTTTCTATTGGGATTCTCTGTTTCATCTTCCAAATCCAAGAATCCAAATCGCACGGCTGTAAATGGATCTCAGGTTCGTTCTATCTTATGCAAAATTCCCTTCGAATCTCGCAAAAGTCAAAACAGAAGTCGGACACAACTAAACAAAAAATTTACTCGAGTTTGTTTACAGTGAATATCCATAATTCAATATTCATCCAACTTTGAGAGAATGCATCTATTTGTAGATCCTAAAATTGTACTGATAGTATGTCGGATCCATATCTGAAACTTGGTAGTTTAAACAGAATTTAATGTAAATTATGTTATGTTATGTATTAAAAGAAATATATACTATAGTTACTTCCAATTTCCTATTCCTTAATAATATTCATATAATTATTTTTGGATAATTTTTTGGAATTAAACAGATATACAAAATTACAAATTAATAACTATGCTAAGTATGCTTTTATTCACTTTTTATTGTTTCATTTTTTACAGAGATACATGTGTGAATTTCCATAAGTAAACCACGTAACTCGGGGGTGTTTGGATGAGTCTTGAATAAGGAATAAGAATAAAGAATTTCAGTATGCGTGCTTGTCCAAATTTTTTATTCTTTTATCATGGTTTTGTTAGTATAAGAATAAGGGCCCAAATTCTTTATTCTTGTGTTGTTTGAGTTGCACAAGAATAAAAAATTTTATTCTTATTCTTATCTAAAACTTTATTCTCCACCATCTAAATAGGGAGTCCCTTGATCAAGCAGTCTTAGTGAAAAGAAAGTAAAAAAAAAAAGGAACTAGATGGAAAAGACATTGAATATATTTTCGGACTTAGTCCCGAAGAAATGAAAACACCTTATTTTATTTCTTTTTTTTTTGTCCCCGCTCCCTTTAACAAAAATGCACTATTTGGATATAAATTATTTCAATATCATTATATATCTATAGTAGATATATATTACGATGACATGAACTAAAAAAATAAAAAAAAAATGAAACAATACTTTATTAATTCGAGAATAATTCAAAATACAACTTGCTAACGTTCCCGATCAAAAGCAGATTAGTTATTCGGGAGTACAAAATATTATTTCTAATCGATTAAGAATAAGTTTTCGGAGATTTAGATTGTCATTTTTAAGTTATCCAATATATGTAACGCGGAAAAAAAAATTCATTAGATTTTTTGTTGGATATAACCTGTAGTCCAGTTTCGCTGCGATGTAGATCAATCCCTTTTTCCATCTAACAATTTCTGCAGCACCTTACGTGCAACAAAACATGCAGCGGTGGCTCTTATAAATAAAAATAGATCCAGACAATGGTAGCAACTAGCAACACCGGATTTATACCAAACAATGTACACCAAGCCTATGGAGAAATCCCGTTCCCCGCAGGGTAGGCACCGTAGTCGCCAATTGCCATGCGTTCGATCTGATGAGCTGGTCTGCTCGCCATGAGCGCTCGGTCGCACATGCTCATTCGTCCGATGGTGATCACGCGGTCCAGGTTGTTTCAACAAAAATATAAAAATATTTCTAAAAATTAGGGTTGAGATTTTTAGAGTTCTGTAAGTTAGCTACTACCTAACTGTTTTAAAATGTTTCTGCTATTTCAAAATTTTAAGTAAATATTGATCAGGCCTAGTAGTTACAAATGAATATTCTGTTTTACCAAATATTGTTGAGACTATTTCTCAATCCGTATTCATTTTTACCAAATATTTTTGAGACTATTTGTCAATCCTGGATAGCGGAGAGTGATTTTAATTATAGACATCTTATCTTAAAAGATACTAGACATGGCAGTTGTAATTTCTGAGTTATGTTTTTTATATTGAAGAATAATCTAATCTATTTCATCAAACTTACAAAAATTTCCGATGTAAAATATAAAAAATTTGCTAAAATTTATAGACAATTTTTTTTCAAAATAAGTAATTTTTAACATAAAAATTCGCCATATAAACTTGGCATAAAAATTCTGCCAAAAAAAATTGCCAAAAGTGCCTTATGGCATAAATTCAAACCAATCGATTAGCGAAAATTGGAGGACTCAGACCATATATCGTAGGAGGAAATAACTTTTCTCTATAAATCAGGCATGAACTATCTTAGATTTCTAAATATATTTTAATTTTAATGATTGGTATGATTATTTTAAATTTATTTTACCAAAAAAATATTTTAAATTAAAAGTCAATACCGGCCACGACTTTTAAGTAATAATATAACTTAACACGATCGAATTCAACAACTTACAGGAGTTAATAATATGAAAGTGAACAACAAGAAAACATGATACTTGAGAAATTTTTAATAAACTTCAACTTTAAATTTAGGGAAAAAATATAAATATATTAAAACATAATAACTATTAATTGTGTGATATAAAAATACCTGGTACAAGACCTTATAAAAATGTGAAAATCAATTTCTTGTTTATATGAGTCAAGCATCATAATCCATTAATTCATTTTAATAAAAGAAAGGTATTTTGTTTAAAAAAATGTGATTAATTTAGATAATCACACATTTTTCATGTTACTCCATTATTCGAACTCAAAATGTGGGACATTGTTTCTACAACTGAATCATTTGATCCAAAAATGTAAATTGATCTAATCATTATATTATATAATGCAATAAAAACAATACATATTTGTCTCAAATACATTAGTGAGACCAAGGTAGAGCTAGTTATTCTTGTAAATGAAGTTATTATGATATTGTTCGGCTTGAAGTTAAACACAAAAAATATATTAAATAATATAAAGAATATATTACGATTTTTTCAGAGATATGTCATAAAAGTCAATCATCAGATGGCTATTACATTAGTTTATGCTATTGATGATGTTTGATCATTTGTTCCTTAATTTATTCATTAACAGATCATTCAGGTTGAGGATCTGAATTGTGGATCTCTGTGTTTCATTTATAATTAAATGACAATAATAAATCTAAAATATTCATAATCTTGATAATTAACAAGAAACATTAATTATCATAAAATATTAGTATGCAAGTTAAGTGATGATTAAGTTTTACAAATTATAGGTAGAGTTACCAACTTAATTGCATATGTATATGTTATGAAACATAATACATGACTTGTTAGTTAAGTGCACAATTTTAATTTTTCAAAGATAATTACTATTAATTACCCATAATTAAGCATGCACACACATAGGAACTAGTACTAAGCCATTCACACAAGAGAAAAGGTTCAAAGATGTACCTCCCTTGATATCGTAATCAAGGGGATTTGAACCGCGGCTAGGATGAAGGTGGTGCTTGCTCTTTCGGCCTCCTTGTCGAAAGCTCCTCGAGTCCACTTGGTATTAACCAAATCCTCAACAAGTTATGCTAGTAACTTGGAGGATATGACTAATCCCTAGTTTTTTCGTTCTTCTAGCAAATGAACTAATCAATTTGTGGAAGAATGGGGCTCAACACATGAGCAATAGGGAGAGAAGAGAGGGAGGAGGCGCCGGCCTAGGGAGGGGGGCGGCTAGGTTTGTGGGAGGAGAGAGAGAGGGGAATTTGCAACCATACACCTCTTTATATAGTGTGCAAACCCTACCTACCTCACACCAACTATTTACAAGATTGCCACCCACCTACCACCTAGCATGGCCGGCCACATTATGGGCCCTTTATGGGCTATGTGCTTTGCCTCATGGGTCCACTCAATCAATCATTAAATGGCCCCTTTTGTTGCTCTCAATTTAGTTCCCTATTGGGCCTTTAATTAACTATTTAATTAAAGCCCTATAATATGCATATGTGTTGAAATAAATAATTATTAACTTAATAATAATTATTTAGGGATTAGAAAATGCATTAATTTATTTCTATATGATCCCTTTGATTTAATTAATTATAACGGTCTATAACACTATTTAATTAATTAATCAACTTATCATATTTTGCAATACCAATTATTGCAAATAAATAAATAATGCACGCATGGTTAAAACACCAATTTTTTGTGACCCTTTGAGGATTTATGCTACGTTGGACATGGAGTTAAATCGCTATTTAATTCCAATAATCATAAGCGGTATCTAGCAACACGTTATGATTCCCAATTCGCATAAATAGTGTACAGCTACAATATTTCAATCCTGCATGAGAGAATAAAAGTATATCTCTATTTTGATTCTTATGTCACACGATATCATCGTATAATCCAAGATAGGAATGTGTCATTCTTGCAGATTATACGTTTCTTGATCTGGAGATAATTGTATCAGTTGCTAGCAAACAATCTATCTCCATCAAGGGGCCCAAACAGATATCGTCACTCACTAAGTGAATTAATGAGGGACATACGGTTTTCTTGACTATTTAGCTTTTCCCCGCACAATTCAAGAGAACATAAATAACGTCCGTATAGCAGCCCTTATCGGGAATCAGCGGTAGACGATATTTATTGAGCCTATCCTCATGTGGAAAAGATAAATATCTCAAACTTATAATCAAAATCATAACGAAATAAATAATGACACATAACACAATCCATATATTTATTTCGTTGGGTCATGTCCTGTACTATGTTCAATTAACATAAACATATGCAATTAAGTTGGTTACTCTTAACCTGTGATTTATAGAACTTAATCATCACTTAACTTGCATACTAATCTTATTGATAATTAATGTTCCTTGTTAATTATCAAGATTATGGACGCTTTAGATTTATTGTTGTCATTTACTACTAAATGAAACACAGTGATCTATAATTCAGATCCTCAACCTGAATGAACTGTCAACACATAAATCAAGGAACAAATGATATAAAATCATCCATGACATAAAACCATAGAAGTAACCAAATATGATTGGCTTCTAGGACATATCTCTAACAATCTCCCACTTGGCCTAGAGTCAATCAATAGTGACTTCTAGCCAGTGTATAGTACTCAATGTAATATCCAAATATACATGTCTCATACTAACGCCTAAATAAAAGATACAACTCAAAGCCAATCAGGCATACGCCTAATCCCCATGGATGCAACATGCAACTCATGCGCGGCTCGAGACAAAGGCTTTGTCAGAGGGTCCGCTGTGTTCGCGGCACCGTCCACCTTCTTGACCTTGACCCAACCGTCATTGACCAACTGACAGATGAGATGGAATCGTCGTAGAATGTGCCTAGTCTTCTGGTGAGACCTAGGCTCCTTGGACTGAGCTATGGCTCCCGTATTGTCGCAGTAGATATCCACTGGACCCGAGATGCTTGGAACCACCTCTAGCTCGGTCAAGAACTCCTTGATCCATACGGCTTCTTTTGCTGCTTCGCCAGCCGCTAAGTATTCCGCTTCGGTGACGGAATCGGCCGCAGTATCTTGCTTGGAACTCTTCCAACTTACGGCACCATCATTAAGCAGAAATACAAAGCCGGACTATGATTTGGAGTCATCTCGATCGGTTTGGAAACTAGCATCGGTGTAACCAGTTACAACGAGCTCTTGGTCTCCACCGTATACGAGAATGCTCTCCTTGGTTCTCTTGAGATACTTGAGGATATTCTTGACGGCGGTCCAGTGTGGCATGCCTGGGTTGGCTTGGTATCGACTAGTCACGCTAATCGGATGTGCCACATCGGGGCGAGTGCATAGCATGGCATACATAATCGATCCGACTACAGATGGATACTTGAATCACTTCATGTATTCCCGATCTGTCTCCGTTGTCGGACCTTGAGTCTTGCTCAAGTAAATGCCATGTGACATAGGCAAGAATCCCTTCTTGGAATTCGCCATGTTGTGTTTTTGCAACACCTTGTCAATATATGCATCTTGGCTCAAACCTAACATCCTCTTTGATCTATCTCTATAGATCTTGATTCCTAGGATGTAGGCGGCTTCGCCCAAGTCTTTCATTGAGAACACTTTCTTCAATGAATCCTTGACTGCATTCAATTCGGGAATATCATTCCCAATCAAGAGTATATCGTCAACATATAGAACAAGAAACACAACCACGCTCCCACTAAACCTCTTGTAGACACAAGGTTCCTTTTCACTTTGAGAGAAAGTTCAATTTCTTGACTTCCTCATCAAAGCGCTTGTTCCAACTCCTTGATTCTTGCTTCAATCCATAAATGGATCGTTGAAGCTTGCATACTTTGTTAGCATTCTTTGGATCCACAAAACACTCGGGTTGTGTCATATACACATCCTCTTCCAAATTTCCATTTAGGAAGGCGGTTTTGACATCCATTTGCCAAATCTCATAATCATAGAATGCGGCAATTGCTAACATGATCCGAATTGACTTGAACATGACGACGGACGAGAAGGTTTCTTCATAGTCAATACCATGAATTTGTTTGTAACCTTTCGCTACAAGTCGTGCTTTGTAAATGGTCAAGTTGCCATCCATGTCGACCTTTCTCTTAAAGATCCATTTGTTCTCAACGGGTTTTACTCCGTTGGGAAGGTCAACCAAAGTCCAAACCTTGTTGTCATACATGGATTGCATTTTGGATTCCATGGCTTTAAGCCATTCCTTGGAGTCGGGTTTCTTTCTCATGTCATCAATGGTCAAAGGCTCATCGTTCTCCATGACGAGAACGTCGTGCAAACCTAAATATCTTATAGGTGGACGACTTGGCCTTGCCGATCTTCGTAGGGTTGATGCTTGAGGTTCTTGAACTTGTTCCACAACGGTTTGTGGACTTTGTTCTTGAACTTCAAGTGAAGGTGCTTCCTCAACATCATCGACTCGTGATATGTTTGAATTTTCATTTGAGGGAGCTTGTTCGTGAACCTCTTCTTCCACAACAACTTGTGGAATGGGTTCGGCTACAATCTCATTCGGTGCATCCACATTTTGTGCAACCTCATTTGGCACCATATCGGGAACAACTACATTGCCTACTTGAGGCATGCTTTGTTGTTGCGGTTCTTGAATTTCTTCAATTACCACGTTGTTCCCACTACTTCTTTTTGAGAGAAATTCTTTCTCCAAGAACACACCATAACGAGCAACAACTATCTTGTTCTCGTTGCGGTTATAGAAGTAGTAACCCTTCGTTTCCCTAGGGTATCCTACGAAATGACATTTGTCCGATTTGGGTCCAAGCTTATCGCTCACTAGCCTTTTCACATAAGCTTCACAACCCCAAATGTTGAGAAACGACATGCTTGGTTTCTTCTTAAACCAAAGCTCATAGGGCGTCTTCTCAACGGACTTTGATGGAACACGGTTTAATGTAAAAGTTACGGTTTCAAGGGCGTATCCCCAAAAGGACATAGGCAAATCGGCTTGGCTCATCATTGGTCGAACCATGTCAAGCAAAGTTCGATTCCTCCTTTCGGATACACCATTCCATTGTGGTGTTCCGGGTGGAGTGAGTTGTGGAATGATTCCACACTCCTTTAGATAGTTGCCAAACTCATGGCTCAAGTACTCACCACCTCGATCGGATCGTAAGACCTTGATCTTTCGACCAAGTTGGTTTTCAACTTCATTCTTAAATTCTTTGAACTTGTCAAAGGATTCGGATTTGTGACGCATCAAGTAGATATACCCGTATCTACTATGATCGTCGGTGAATGTGATGAAGTATGAATAACCACCACGTGCACAAATGCTCATAGGTCCACATACATCGGTATGTACAAGGTCTAATAAGTCATTTGCCCTTGTCCCTTTGTTGGGAAAAGGCGCTTTGGTCATCTTTCCCATCAAACAAGATTCGCATGTGTCAATTGGCTCGAAAGCGAATTGATCCAAGAGACCAACGGTTTGTAATCTCTTGATGCGTTTCTCATTGATATGACCTAAGCGACAATGCCACATCAAAGTTGCATTCTCATGTGAAATCTTACGTTTTCTATTGTCATTCTCAACACTCAAGATAAGTCCGCTAGAATCAAGCACATAAAGACCATTCAATAAATGCGCATCACAAAAACGAACTTCATTTCGAAACAAGGTCAACAACTTGTTCTTTATTACAACATCAAAATCATCCATGTCCAAACAAGAGATAGAGATAATATTTCGAGTGATAGAGGGAACCAAAAATACATCCTTTAGTTCCAACACAAAACCGGAAGGTAAAGTTAAATCCACGCTCCCAATGGCCATAGCGGAGATGCACGTGCCATTCCCGACGCGGAGTTGAACTTCACCTTTCTCGAGCCGCCTCCTATTCTTTAGGACCTGCACATTTCGACAAATGTGAGCACACGAACCGGTATCGAATACCCAATCGGTGTTAGAGGTAGCGAGAAGGGTTTCGATGATAAATATACCTGAAGAAGAAGGTTGGACGATTCCCGCCTTCTTGTCGGCAAGGTACTTGGGGCAGTTTCTCCTCCAATGACCCTTGTTGCTACAATAGTAGCAAACGGTCTCAGGAGTGGCCGGGTTCTTCTTTTTCTTGGAACCCACGGGAGCACCCTTGGCCGGACCTTGGGGCGTCACCGGGCCTTTGCCCTTCTTGGATTTACGGCCTCGCTTCTTGATCTTCTTGCTCTTGTCACTCACGGCAAGAACATCCTTTGGGCCCTTCTCCTTCTTGAGACTATCCTCCGTCTCAGCGAGCATGTTTTGGAGATCATCCATCCTCTTGTCCATGCCGTTCATCCGGTAGTTCACAACAAAACCGGTGAAGCTTGGAGGGAGGGAGTTGAGAATGAAATCTTGAATCGCACCCGTAGGAAAGGACGTATCAAGCTTTTCAAGCTGCCGAAACAACCCCGCCATCTTCATGACGTGTGGCCCGACTTCATGACCCTCCGCCAAGCGAGTGTTGGCGACGGCCTTGATGAGACGGGCCCTTTCGGTGCGGGCCTTGGTTTGGAACATGTTCTTGAGACGAGTGATCATTTCAAACACTCCATAACCACTATCAATGAACTCCTTTTGGAGTTCCGATTCCATAACCGCAACCATCAAGACCGACATCTCCATGTCGTCATTGACGTGCTTCTCATATGCCTCTTGCTTATCCTTCGGATCGGTGTCCTTAGGAGCAGAGGGAATCGGAGTGGAAAGGAGATACTCCCTTTTCTCAAATCTAAGGGCAAGCCTTAGATTGCGGTGCCAATCCAAAAAATTAGCACCGTTAAAGGCAAGTTTCTCTTTCTCAAGAAGAGAACGAAGCGTTAAAGATGAGGAAGACATCTACAACAATTATCGAATTTAAAGGTCAATTAGTTTTATGTTTTTAGTTTTAACAAAAGTAAAACTTTCACTACACTTTTAAAAGTCCCTAAGTATAGTGATTTTCAAGACCCCTATTTTCATCAAAATGGACCTGCTATGGCACGTCATCCAAAATGATTAGATAAGGTAGGTTCTCCAACCAATCATCTTACTATGACTCTTGGTTCGCATAAGCGAACTTCGCCCCGATGTCCAAACTCTAGTTGGGTCCATCGAAAAGTCACTTCTCACTATTTGCTCCTTGCAAATCTTAGCTATTTGCACCCCGACTACCGAATTGGCAATCATGACGTCCGCTTGGGCGGACCGCGCCATGAGTGACAATCGGCGTGAAGGGGATAGAGAGAAGGAGGGCGATTTAACTTATTCGTTTTAGTTTGGGACAAACAATTCATATGACACTTTGTTTGGTGGTCGTGTAAGCATACACCCATACCTAACCTAACAAAAGTAATCACATAAGCATCTCATAGTTGTGGGTTTGTATGGCTCCCGTTTGCATTAGTTTCGCCACATCGTCCATGGAGCAAAACTAATCTAATACTTGCCCTCTCACTAAATTCTATAAGGATCTAAATCCTATATAAAATAAAGGTGCAAAATACATGCAAAAACATCATATTCCCATCCTAACCTTAGGGGCATGCAAGCCTCACAAGTTACATAAAAAATTAATCAACAAATTAATTAATTAATGACACCAAAGGCCGCATTACAAACATTCACACATGCATTCAAATTACAACCACAAGGCATTGAGTCTTGAGCCATACAAAACCCACTATCCACCTACAAAACAAAGTTAGCACATACAAGCACTTTGTTTCCAATTAACGATTTTCAAGCATCTTTGCGTATCGTTTGCCATAAGTAAATTCCGTGTACAAATCCTCAATTTTAAACAACAAAACTTGTTTAAATTCATTTAGAAAGTTCTTTCAACATCCCATAACTGAAAGGAGATCAAACAAGGAGTTTTCTAATTGTTTTCAACTAATTTGAATACTTAGAAAAACAGTAATTTATTAAAAAACGTAACTAATGGAATCCAATAAAAACAAAGGTTTTAGGTCTCCAAAAAATTTCAAATAAATTACTTATGCTCCTTATCATAGTTGTGAATATCAGTAAAAATTTCAAGAAGAGATCTTAAACCATCTGGGAGAATAAAAAATGACAAATCTCTTACAAGTGCACGAAACACCATTATGAGACTTTCAGCTTATCCTCTCAACCATTTGGTCTGTTAGACCACCTTCTAAGCAGTTTTTATATATACAATATATATAGAAAAACTAGTTTAGTCTATAGGCTAACTATCCATGAAAAGCAAACCACCAAGTTCAGTTCAAAAAGTTCGAGTTACATACTAAACAATCAACAAATTCTGTACTGGAACAGACTGTCGATCGAAATGTTCTAACCTAGTTGAAAGTCCAAACTTCTACGAAAAATTATGAAATTAATTTTTCTGGAATCCTAACTCAAAATAGAACAACTTCATTTAAACAGAATTTTTAAAGGAGTTCTCAGTTGGTACAGTTTATTAGAACAATCGATTTGCTCAACAAACTGGATCTGACGAGATCTTCCTTTTCATACTTGAAAACCCACAAATTAATCTAAGTCATGCAACAATTTATACATGTTCAGAAAGAGCTTCAAGTCCTCTTTAAATATAGCCATAGAACACTGGTACTTATATTCAAAATATAAATCTTTCAAGCCATTCAAACAGGACAGTACGAGCAGAAACTGGTTCTGCGCACTGTCGCCATTTTATTCACAATAAATCCATACTAATTCAGAAAAATGTGAATCTAACGCCAAACGAATCACAATCCACAGATATACAACTTTCATGTAGATGGAAAAAACTTCCAGAGAAATTATCAAAGCGAAAAACGCGAAACAACACAGAAAATATCATTTCCAGACAGCAAACAAACGCATCATCTCTACTAATCCGTTAATTAGACAATTTCTCTTAATTAAGTGTCAAAATAGCTTAAGTACGACCATGTGCTCTGATACCACTGTTAGTTAAGTGCACAGTTTTAATTTTTCAAAGATAATTACTATTAATTACCCATAATTAAGCATGCACACACATAGGAACTAGTACTAAGCCATTCACACAAGAGAAAGGGTTCAAAGATGTACCTCCCTTGATATCGTAATCAAGGGGATTTGAACCGCGGCTAGGATGAAGGTGGTGCTTGCTCTTTCGGCCTCCTTGTCGAAAGCTCCTCGAGTCCACTTGGTATTAACCAAATCCTCAACAAGTTATGCTAATAACTTGGAGGATATGACTAATCCCTAGTTTTCCCGTTCTTCTAGCAAATGAACTAATCAATTTGTGGAAGAATGGGGCTCAACACATGAGCAATAGGGTGAGAAGAGAGGGAGGAGGCGCCGGCCTAGGGAGGGGGGCGGCTAGGTTTGTGGGAGGAGAGAGAGAGAGGAATTTGCAACCATACACCTCTTTATATAGTGTGCAAACCCTACCTACCTCACACCAACTATTTACAAGATTGCCACCCACCTACCACCTAGCATGGCCGGCCACATTATGGGCCCTTTTGTTAGAGTTATGTCCTAGAAGTCAATAATTTAATGACTTAATTATTAGTTTATGTTATGGATGATATATTGTCATCTGTTCCTAGGTTTATTATTGACAGATTATTCAGGTTGAGGATCTGAATTGTAGATCTCTGTGGATCATTCTTTAGAATGACAATAATAAATCTAAACGGTCCATAATCTTGATAATTAACAAAGAAACATTAATTATCATATAAGATTAGTATGCAAGTTAAGTGATGATTAAGTTCTACTAATCATAGGTAAAGAGTTACCAACTTAATTGCATATGTATATGTTATGGAACATAGTACAGGACTTGACCCAATGAAATAAACATATGGATTGTGTTAAGTGTCATTGTTTATTTCGTTATGATTTTGGTTCTAAGTTTGAGATGTTTATCTTTTCCACATGAGGATAGGTTCAATAAATATTGTCTACCGCTGATTCCCGATAAGGGCTGCTATACGGACTTTATTTATGTTCTCTTGAATTGTGCGGGGAAAAGCTAATCATCAAGAAAACCGTATGTCCCTCATTAATTCACTTAGTGAGTGACGATATCTGTTTGGGCCCCTTGATGGAGTTGGATCGTATGCGCGCAACTAAGCGATCAACTCTAGATCAAGAAACGTATAATCTGCAAGAATGACACATTCCTATCTTGGATTATACGATGATATCGTGAGACATAAGAATCAAAATAGAGAAATACTTTTATTCTATTATGCAGGATTTAAATACTGTAGCAGTACATTATTTATGCGAATTGGGAATCATAACGTGTTGCTAGATACCGCTTATGATTATTGGAATTAAATAACGATTTAATTCCATGTCCAACATAGCATAAATCCTCAAAGGGTCACACAAATAGGACATTAATCACACAGTGCATTATTTATTTATTCACAGCAGTAAGTACTGTGAAAATATGATAAGATTGATTAATTAATTATATACCGTTGCGAACCGTTATAATTAATTAAGTCAATGGATCATATAGAAATAAATTAATGCATTAACTAATCCTAAAATAATTATTAATGAGTTAATAATTAATTTAGTTCAACACAATTTTAATATAAATGGTTATATTAATTAATTGGGCCGTTATTTGGTAGCAAATAGATAGCCCAATTAAAGAGCAAATAAATGGGGCTTTAATTAATAGAATTAGAGACTAAATTGAGTGGATTAAGTGGCCCATATAGGCCCATTTCGTGGCTGCCCAATATGGTGGTAGGTGGGATGGCATAGTTGTAATTATGCAAGAGGTCAATTAGGTTTTGTGCTCTATATAAGGACCACTTATGAGAGCCTCCACCTAGCTTTTCTCTCTCCTCTCAATCCTCCCATGGAGGCCGCCACTTTCATCCTCTCATTCTCTCTTTTGCTCATGTGTTGAGCTATTTTCTCTCCACTAAATCAAGGTTGTTGATTGATGCAAGAGAGAAAACCATAAGGATTAGGCTTGTTCTTTGGGTATGCTAGCACGTACCTTGTAGAACGTGATTAATCCTCCTTGGTGGACTCGAGGGTGGCTACTAGACGTGGTGGAGACGGTGGAGAAGGCACGCCATCGATTCCCATGCCTTGGTCGAGCCCCGCGAATACGATTTCGCGGGAGGTATAAATTCCACCCCTTTCTCTTTGTGTCGAATGGTTTTGTACTAGATCCTCTTGCTCTTGTGTTTTAATTGGATTAATTAATGGTAATTAGTCACAAAATTAAAATTGGGCAATTTACTTACAGTGGTATCAGAGCACATGGTCGTACTTAAGCTATTTTGACACTTAATTAAGAGAAATTGGCTAATTAACGGATTAGTAGAGATGATGCGTTTGTTTTCTGTCTGGAAATGGTATTTTCTGTGTTGTTTCGCATTTTTCGATGTGATATGTTCTCTGGAAGATCTTTCCATCTACATGAAAGTTGTAGATCTTTGGATTGTGATTCTTTTGGCGTTGGATTCACATTTTTCTGAATTAGTATAGATTTATTGTGAATAAAACGGCGACAGTGCGCAGAACCAGTTTCTGCTCGCACTGTCCTGTTTGAATGGCTTTAAAGATTTATATTTTGAATATAAGTACCAGTGTTCTATGGCTAGAATTAAAGAGGACTTGAAGCTCTTTCTGAGCATGTATAAATTGTTGCATGACTCGGATTAATTTGTGGGTTTTCAAGTATGAAAAGGAAGATCTTGTCAGATCCAGTTTGTTGAGCAAATCGATTGTTCTAATAAACTGTACCAACTGGGAACTCCTTTAAAAATTCTGTTTAAATGGAGTTGTTCTATTTTGAGTTAGGATTCCAGGAAAATTAATTTCATAATTTTTCGTGGAAGTTTGGACCTTCAACTAGGTTAGAACATTTCGATCGACAATCTGTTCCAGTACAGAATTTGTTGATTGTTTAGTTTGTAACTCGAACTTTTTGAACTGAACTTGGTGGTTTTCTTTTCATGGATAGTTAGCCTATAGACTAAACTAGTTTTTCTATGTATATTGTATATATAAAAACTGATTAGAAGGTGGTCTTACAGACCAAATGGTTGAGAGGATAAGCTGAAAATCTCATAACGGTGTTTCGTGCACTTGTAAGAGATTTGTCTTTTTTGATTCTCCCAGATGGTTTAAGATATCTTCTTGAAATTTTTACTGGTAATCACAACTATGATAAGGAGCTTAAGTAATTTATTTGAGAATTTTTGGAGGCCGAAAACTGTTGTTTTTGTTGGATTCCATTAGTTACGTTTTTTGTTAAATTACTGTTTTTCTAAGTATTCAAACTAGTTGAAAATAATTAGAAAACTCCTTGTTTGATCTCCTTTCAGTTATGGGATGTTGAAAGAACTTTCTAAATGAATTTAAACAAGTTTGGTTGTTTAAAATTGAGAATTTGTACACGGAATTTACTTATAGCAAACGATACGCAAAGATGCTTGAAAATCGTTAATTGGAAACAAAGTGCTTGTATGTGCTAACTTTGTTTTGTAGGTGGATAGTGGGTTTAGTATGGCTCAAGACTCAATGCCTTGTGGTTGTATTTGAATGCATGTGTGAATGTTTGTAATGCGGCCTTTGGTGCCATTAATTAATTAATTTGTTGATTAATTTTTGATGTAACTTGTGAGGCTTGCATGCCCCTAAGGTTAGGATGGGAATAGGATGTTTTCACATGTATTTTGCACCTTTATTTTATATAGGATTTAGATCCTTATAGAATTTAGTGGGAGGGACAAGGATTAGATTAGTTTTGCTCCATGGACGATGTGGCGAAACTAATGCAAGCGGGAGCCATACAAACCCACAACTATGAGATGCTTATATGTGATTACTTGTGATTGCTATGAATTGTCATAGGCTAGGTATGGGTGTATGCTTACACGACCACCAAACAAGTGTCATATGATTGATTGTCCCAAACAAAACATGATTAAGTTAAATCGCCCTCCTTCTCTCTATCCCCTTCTAACGTGTATGATCGTTCATTGATGCATTCTCGCCGACGCGGGACATCGTGTTCCATCATCCGTGTCGGGGTGTAAATCGGATTTACTAGGAGCAAATAGAGAAAGGTTACTTAACGATGTTTTCTAATCGGATTGGACATCGGGGCAAAGTTTGTGGATGTACATGTGATATTTCACAAACCAAGAATCATATGGAATGATTGGTTGGAGAACCTACTCTATCTAGTTGTTTTGGTGTCACGCCGACGCTAGCACCATCTCAACGAAAATAGGGATCTTGGAAAACCTACTATATTAGGGACATTAAATAAATATAGTGGGAGTTTTATTTGTTATAAATAAAATAATTGCATAAACTAAATGACCGTAAATTGATTTTGTTATAGATGTTTAAATTGTTAATTTTGTTGCGATCAATCTTTGAAAAATTAACAAACTCGTTTCTAAAGGGTATTTACTTAAAGAAGTAATACCGATTCCTAAGACACGATCTTAGTGAAGAGAAATTTGAGCATGTCAATTCCCAAAACTTTCCTCAAACTACCCGAACGTAGCATCGCGATGATTGATTGACTTTTGGCGAAAAGTTATTCAATAAAGCGTATGGCTAATATCCTCATTCAAAACTTCTAGACCTTTGAATTAGAGAATTCATATGGACTAAAATTAACTCGTACGTTCTCATCCGCTTACTCAAGAAAGTGTTCTTGGAGAAAGTAGATATTAACTTCGTCATTTATGATTGAGTATAAAGAATATGAGTTGACCAAGAGATTATTCTTTTAAAAGAAGTTATATGAATGTTTCATTAGCTTACAAATCGAAAGATTGAAGTAGCTAATTGATGACTAGAGATATTAATCTCCGATATCAAGGATTGTTGATATTGTCATTCGATCTCTTTGGAATTATGAAGGATATAATATTACCTTTATGCACGCTTGTTGATGCAAAAAGGTGATTGGTTAAGTATTCAAGAAATACTTCACCAAGGTATGAGTTGAAATTTCGAGACTCTCATTGATGACCATGTGTCACATGAGATGTTTCATTTACCGTTTTATGGGAGGCATTTGAAAGGTTGTCTGAAATACCATGATTGTGATATTCTAATCCTAAGAAGTATTTGTCGTTCAAAATATCTCACTATCTCTAATTCACACTAGTAACTTGATACTAGTTCATATGCTCGCATTTAACGAAATGTGTTGGCAATGAAGAATAAGAGAATGTTCGAGAGATGTAAAGTAAACTCCGTATAGGCAATGACTTGTTCGTCTAAGTCATTACCATTGAATACGTAGAGTTATCTTTATTAAGAGTTTGTTTAGGAATTGAAGGTTGCATACCTTAATCCTAACTTCTCAAAACATCTCCACTTCATATTCGATGAAATGGATGATTATGTTTAATAAAAGACAAGTTCTTTTATTCTGGATTTGTTTATATGATTTCATGCATTTTGATTGAATTTGCTTGAAATAGATAAGCAATTTTTGAATGACAAATAGGATGCGTAAGACTTGACATAAAGTATTTGACTTTCATGTTATATATAACCGCTTAGTCACATACATAAACGAGAATCGCATTATGAGAGTCTACATAACGTAGAGCTCGTAATTCAATTCGATTTCAAATCGATTGATATGCGAATCATGTTTGTTAAATGACAAAAGCGCCTCTAACCTATGAAGGTTTAAGGACAAGTGAACTAATTAGGACTTATACATATCGATGTATAAAGACCTATAAGTACTTGTGTAATGAAAGGTTATTGATACTTTACTACTTGACCAACGATCATTGTAGATATTAACATATCTATTTGATAAGGTATAAGTATGAACCTTTTGACTAGTTCAAAGGAGTTCAAGAGTGAAGTTTAAAAGACCGTTCAAGAAAAATAGAAGTCTTACAATTAATCGTGGTAAATAAGGAGTTAAGTCGTATAATTTGAAATATTATCTAAAGAGTATGAAAGAAGTTTCATAACTCGCTCCATGAGGAATAATATGTCCAAGAATGGAGGTATCGAACAATATTTTGTATAGTTCGATCGATAATAAATCAAATTGACTTATTCGACTCGTATTAGGGAATTATGTTTGAGGACAATATTGTTTACACTGAATGGTGTTCCATCGAAGTCTATTGAGGAAGATATCTTACGAGATTTTGATCTCTAAGTATAATGCTTCTTAAGATTTGGTGTTGAGAAGCTTATTTCAAGTATTGTTGACTTGTAAGCTTAAACCAAATAAGACACTATATATTTGTAGGATGCTTTATATTAAAAGGCACTACTTCCACGAATATGATAAGAACAAAGTAGTTGTTGCTAATCATAATGTAGTCTTGATGAATTGAAATTCTCAAGAAGAAGTAGTGGGAGTAAAGTGAGCATTAAAATAGTTTATGCATCACTACAAGAAGTACTCTTATGGGAAACTTGTCACTCCATACATGGTACTTAGTGGGAGTTGAGCGAAACTTCATTCACAAGTTGTTTTGAAAGAAGTTTAATAGTATGCTCCTTCTAATGAGGACTCAACCATCTCACGAATTGATGATGTTTGAGAAACTCATGGAATATATGAGGAGTCAAGAACTCGTTCAACAAATAGTTGTGGAAGAAGTTCATGAACCTCAAGTACCAATCCTACAAAAGATCAACGAGAGTTGATTTCCTAAGCCGTTTGGTGCATAGGTTGTCACAACATTCTCGTACTAAGCATATGAGAATCCGTTGATAAACAAAGAAACGATGGAACGATCCGATTCCACATATATGGTTCGAATTCATATGATCTTTAAATAAAATCCATGTATAACAACAAGGTATAGACCTTGGTTGATGTTCATGAAGGAGCAATCCATCAAGAACGTTTAGATCTTCAAAAGGAAAGATCGACATGGATAACAAATCGACTATGTACAAAGCGCGGCTTCTCGCTTGTAGCTATGTCTAAGTCGATGGCTAGTTGACTACGTACAAAGCACAACATCTTGTTTGTGGCTATGTATAAGTCAATAAAGATCATTCTAGCAATAGTTGTATTTCATATATGTCGATATATGGAAAAACACATAAAACCGCCTTCTTCGTATGAATGAAGGAAGATGTTGTGCATTTGACACAAATCGAGGTTTTATTTAATGTATTGCTAAAAACATACGCATGCTTCAAGGATCCATTAATGGATTAAAGCAAGTGTTGTGGAGATTGGAATAAAAGTTTTGACAATGAAGTCAAGGAGTTGAACTTCATCAAAAGTATCTTGTATATACAAGATATTCAGTGGAAGCATAATTGTATTACTTGTATTGTTCAAGATAACAATTCATTAAATTGGGAATAACATTAAGAAAATGAATATTGTCGAGATCTCTTTGGAGAATGCTTTCTCAAATGAGAACTTGGGCGAAATCACCTAATCCTAGGAAACAAAATCTATAAAGATAGATTATGATGGAAGTTAGGTTTGAGCAAATATGCATATATTGACGAAGTGTTCTAGAAACACGAAAGTTACACTCCAAGAAAGGATGTCTAACTGTACGTCACATGGCATGACTTGAGTGTTTTAACTCGGTCTATTGCAACTCAATTCGAGAAAGTGCATGAAATAGTTCAAGCATTCTTTCATTATGAGTTTCATTGTGTACGTCATATTTATGCATATGCCCCGATGTGTAGTATCCAAAGGATATGACAAACAGTTGTCAAATGGATACAAGAGAGACACATTAGGACGATAGTCAAGGATATCCTCGAGTACCTTATGAGAAAGAGTGATATAATGTTTCATCTCTTAAGATGAAGGAGAGCTCGTGTAAATTAATTACACTAATGCTAGTTTTTCCAAAGATTGATATAATCACAGTTGAAATACATATTTTGCTAAAAGGTGGTGTTGTAAGTTTAGAAGGTGTTCTAAATGGAATATTACAACCATTTCCGTCACCAAAGCAAAATACATAGCAACTTGTGAAGCAATAAAAGAAGTTTATTTCGGATCGATTTCTTAGTTGAGTTATTATGGTTCTAAGCATCTCGAACCATAACTTACTCCTAAAGAACCCAATGTTACATTGGAGATTCAAATATGATCTATAACGATATCACTTGATATCATATGATGGTGATCAAGAATATATATAGGAGAATATATATATATATATATGGTCAAACAATTTTTGGATAGGTTCGCGAACACAGCGAACACTCTAGCACGACCTCTACCTTGAGCAGTATACGAGATGCAGTTATGCATCCATACGTGGTGGACGTATGAGTAACTAGTTATAAGCGTATTATTTATTTTGAGGTCCGAGACATGTATATATGTAGATATATGACATTGTTCTCAATTCTTCGTTGGCTAGAAGTCACTATTGATTGACTCTAGGCCAAGTGGGAGATTGTTAGAGTTATGTCCTAGAAGTCAATAATTTAATGACTTAATTATTAGTTTATGTTATGGATGATATATTGTCATCTGTTCCTAGGTTTATTATTGACAGATTATTCAGGTTGAGGATCTGAATTGTAGATCTCTGTGGATCATTCTTTAGAATGACAATAATAAATCTAAACGGTCCATAATCTTGATAATTAACAAAGGAACATTAATTATCATATAAGATTAGTATGCAAGTTAAGTGATGATTAAGTTCTACTAATCATAGGTAAAGAGTTACCAACTTAATTGCATATGTATATGTTATGGAACATAGTACAGGACTTGACCCAATGAAATAAACATATGGATTGTGTTAAGTGTCATTGTTTATTTCGTTATGATTTTGGTTCTAAGTTTGAGATGTTTATCTTTTCCACATGAGGATAGGTTCAATAAATATTGTCTACCGCTGATTCCCGATAAGGGCTGCTATACGGACTTTATTTATGTTCTCTTGAATTGTGCGGGGAAAAGCTAATCATCAAGAAAACCGTATGTCCCTCATTAATTCACTTAGTGAGTGACGATATCTGTTTGGGCCCCTTGATGGAGTTGGATCGTATGCGCGCAACTAAGCGATCAACTCTAGATCAAGAAACGTATAATCTGCAAGAATGACACATTCCTATCTTGGATTATACGATGATATCGTGAGACATAAGAATCAAAATAGAGAAATACTTTTATTCTATTATGCAGGATTTAAATACTGTAGCAGTACATTATTTATGCGAATTGGGAATCATAACGTGTTGCTAGATACCGCTTATGATTATTGGAATTAAATAACGATTTAATTCCATGTCCAACATAGCATAAATCCTCAAAGGGTCACACAAATAGGACATTAATCACACAGTGCATTATTTATTTATTCACAGCAGTAAGTACTGTGAAAATATGATAAGATTGATTAATTAATTATATACCGTTGCGAACCGTTATAATTAATTAAGTCAATGGATCATATAGAAATAAATTAATGCATTAACTAATCCTAAAATAATTATTAATGAGTTAATAATTAATTTAGTTCAACACAATTTTAATATAAATGGTTATATTAATTAATTGGGCCGTTATTTGGTAGCAAATAGATAGCCCAATTAAAGAGCAAATAAATGGGGCTTTAATTAATAGAATTAGAGACTAAATTGAGTGGATTAAGTGGCCCATATAGGCCCATTTCGTGGCTGCCCAATATGGTGGTAGGTGGGATGGCATAGTTGTAATTATGCAAGAGGTCAATTAGGTTTTGTGCTCTATATAAGGACCACTTATGAGAGCCTCCACCTAGCTTTTCTCTCTCCTCTCAATCCTCCCATGGAGGCCGCCACTTTCATCCTCTCATTCTCTCTTTTGCTCATGTGTTGAGCTATTTTCTCTCCACTAAATCAAGGTTGTTGATTGATGCAAGAGAGAAAACCATAAGGATTAGGCTTGTTCTTTGGGTATGCTAGCACGTACCTTGTAGAACGTGATTAATCCTCCTTGGTGGACTCGAGGGTGGCTACTAGACGTGGTGGAGACGGTGGAGAAGGCACGCCATCGATTCCCATGCCTTGGTCGAGCCCCGCGAATACGATTTCGCGGGAGGTATAAATTCCACCCCTTTCTCTTTGTGTCGAATGGTTTTGTACTAGATCCTCTTGCTCTTGTGTTTTAATTGGATTAATTAATGGTAATTAGTCACAAAATTAAAATTGGGCAATTTCCTAACACCTTTATGGGCTATGTGCTTTGCCTCATGGGTCCACTCAATCAATCATTAAATAGCCCCTTTTGTTGCTCTCAATTTAGTTCCCTATTGGGCCTTTAATTAACTATTTAATTAAAGCCCTATAATATGCATATGTGTTGAAATAAATAATTATTAACTTAATAATAATTATTTAGGGATTAGAAAATGCATTAATTTATTTCTATATGATCCTTTTGATTTAATTAATTATAACGGTCTATAACGCTATTTAATTAATTAATCAACTTATCATATTTTGCAATACCAATTATTGCAAATAAATAAATAATGCACGCATGGTTAAAATACCAATTTTGTGTGACCCTTTGAGGATTTATGCTACGTTGGACATGGAGTTAAATCGCTATTTAATTCCAATAATCATAAGCGGTATCTAGCAACACGTTATGATTCCCAATTCGCATAAATAGTGTACATCTACAATATTTCAATCCTGCATGAGAGAATAAAAGTATATCTCTATTTTGATTCTTATGTCACACGATATCATCGTATAATCCAAGATAGGAATGTGTCATTCTTGCAGATTATACGTTTCTTGATCTAGAGATAATTGTATCAGTTGCTAGCAAACAATCTATCTCCATCAAGGGGCCCAAACAGATATCGTCACTCACTAAGTGAATTAATGAGAGACATACGGTTTTCTTGACTATTTAGCTTTTCCCCGCACAATTCAAGAGAACATAAATAACGTCCGTATAACAGCCCTTATCGGGAATCAGCGGTAGACGATATTTATTGAGCCTATCCTCATGTGGAAAAGATAAATATCTCAAACTTATAATCAAAATCATAAAAAAATAAATAATGACACATAACACAATCCATATATTTATTTCGTTGGGTCATGTCCTGTACTATGTTCAATTAACATAAACATATGCAATTAAGTTGGTTACTCTTAACCTGTGATTTATAGAACTTAATCATCACTTAACTTGCATACTAATCTTATTGATAATTAATGTTCCTTGTTAATTATCAAGATTATGGACGCTTTAGATTTATTGTTGTCATTTACTACTAAATGAAACACAGTGATCTATAATTCAGATCCTCGACCTGAATGAACTGTCAACACATAAATCAAGGAACAAATGATATAAAATCATCCATGACATAAAACCATAGAAGTAGCCAAATATGATTGGCTTCTAGGACATATCTCTAACATGACTTGACCGAATGAAATAAATATATGGATTGTGTTATGTGTCATTATTTATTGTTAGAGATATATTTTAGAAGCCAATCATATCTGGCTACTTCTATAGTTTATGTCATTGATGATGTTTGATCATTTGTTCCTTGATTTATTGATTGACAGTTCATTAAGGTTGAAGATCTGAATTGTAGATCACTGTAGTTCATTTATGATAAAATAACAATAATAAATCTGAAATGTCCATAATCTTGATAATTAACAAGGAACATTAATTATCAATAAGATTAGTATGCAAGTTAAGTGATAATTAAGTTCTACAAATCATAGGTAAGGAGTTACTAGCTTAATTACATATGTGTATGTTATAGAACATAGTACAGGACTTGACCCCACGAAATAAATATATGGATTATGTTACGTGTCATTATTTATTTCGTTATGATTTTGATTCTAAATTTGAGATGATATCTTTTCCACATTAGGATAGGTTCTATAAATCTTGTCTACCGTTGATTCCTGACAAGGGCTGCTATACGGACTTGAATTAAGTTCTCTTGAATTGTGCGGGGAAAAACTAATCATCAAAAAAACCGTATGTCCCTCATTAATTCATTTAGTGAGTGACAATATCTGTTTGGACCCCCTTGATAGAGATAGATTGTTTGCTAGCAACTAATACAATTATCTCTAGATCAAGAAACGTATAATCTGCAAAGAATGACACATTCCTATCTTTGATTATACGATGATATCGTGTGACATAAGAATCAAAATAGAGAAATACTTTTATTCTCTTATGCAGGATTTAAATACTGTCGCGGTACATTATTTATGCGAATTGGGAATCATAACGTGTTGCTAGATACCGCTTATGATTATTGGAATTAAATAATGATTTATTTATTTATTTGTAGCATAAATCCTCAAAGGGTCACACAAAATAGGTGTTTAACCATACGTGCATTATTTATTTATTTGCAACAATGAGTATTGCAAAAATATGATAAGTTGACTAATTAATTATATACCGTTGTGGACCGTTATAATTAATTAAGTCAAATAGATCATATTGAAATAAATTAATGCATTGTCTAATCTCTAAATAATTATTATTAAGTTAATAATTATTTATAAACAACACAGTTAATTTATTAAAGTTGATTGGGCTTTTATTCAATTGTAAATGAAAAGTCTAATTAAGTAGCAATTGAATGAGGGACTTTAATTAATAGAATTGAGGACCAAATGGAGATGAGCTAATGGCCCATCTAGACCCATACAAGGCCGGCCATAGAGAGGTGGTAGGTGGGGTGGCATACTTGTAATTTGTGCGAACTTTGTGCTAAGGTTTGGAGCCTATATAAGGACCTATGTGGAGGCTCCTTGGGTGATTCTTTCTCTTCCTCTCCTAGCCGCCACCCTCTCCCTCCCTTGGCCGTGCGCCTCTCTCTCTTTCCCTCCACTCAATTGCTCATGTGTTGAGCTCTCTTCCACTAAATTAATTGGTGAATTAATTGAAGAAAGGGAAAGCTTTGGGATTAGACTTGTTATTCTCACCGCTAGCACGATTTGAGAATAACTTGTTTGAGAATAACTTGGTTAATACCTTAGTGGATTCGAGGTGGCCGATTTGGGTGCACCCCACCGACTTCTAAGCCGCAGGAACAAGCCTCCTAATTACCATATTTGGAGAGGTAATGAAATTCCTACCTTTCTCTTTTGTTAGATTGGACTTTTGCACTAGATCCTTATTTACTTGATGTTTAATTGGATTAATTAAGTGTAATTAGTCATAAAAATTAAAATTAAGCATTTGCTAATATTTATTTCATATGAGTTTGATTCTAAGTATGAGATGATTCAACTTTTTCACATGAGGATAGGTTCAATAAATATCGTCTAATGTTGATTCCTGATAATGACTGCTATACGGACTTTATTTATGTTCTCTTAAATTATGCGGGAAAAGGTTGTTCATCAAGAAAATCGTATATCCCTCATTAATTTACTTAAAGAGTGATGATATTTGTTTGGGCCCATTGATGGAGATAGATTGTTTGCTAGCAAATTTATACAATTATCTCTAGATCAAGAAAATGTATAATCTGCAAGAATGACACATTCTTATCTTGGATTATACAATGATATCATGTGACATAAGAATCAAAACAACAAAATACTCTATTTCTTATGCAGGATTGAAATACTGTAGCAGTACATTTTTTATTTATGTTAATTGGAAATCATAACGTGTTGATAGATATCCTTATGATTATTGGAAGTAAATAGTGATTTATTTTCCATTACCAACATAACATAAATAGAACTTTAACCATACAATGTCTTATTTATTTATATTTATTCGCAGCAGTGAGTACCGTGAAAATTAATTAAGTCAAAGAAATTACATAAAATAATAATTAATTTTGTTCAACATATTTTAATTATATTGAACTAATTGGCCTTTTATTTAAGTAGTTAATTAAAAGTCCAAATTGAGATGAAATAGAAGAGCATTAAAAGGAATATATTAATGGGTCATTATAACATGTGGAGAAGTCCACATTGACCCATAGGAGGCCGGCCATAAGAGGGCATTTTTGTCCACAAATTATTTGTGGAGCTAGGCCTAGAGAGGTCCATATATAGGAGTGTCATTTGGAAGAAAACCCAAAATTCCACCTATCCCTCTCTCTCTCCTTTCCTCTTTGGTCGAAATTCTCAAGAGAAAAATTTAGATTTTTCTCTTCTCTTTGCTCGCTCATCTCATCTCTCTAGCTCATGTGTGGAGCATCTCTCATTTCCACTAAATAAGTTGATTGAAAGAAGGGGTTCAAAAGGGGATTAGTTTTGTTCTTCCAGTTGTTAGCACAACTCAAGAATTTGGTTAACTCTTTGGTGGATTTGACGCCGACCAAGGTGGTGGTGGTGGTGGCGTGCACGTCATTGACTCCAAAAGATTAAGGTCAAACCTTGCAACTTCGCATTCTGACAGCTAACTTCGAAAAGCTGATTTTTGACTTCCAATCTGAAAAGAGCGATATAGATACCTATACTAATAACAAATACAATTTTGCAAAATGTAAAACGATTTCTTCCTTTCTCATGTGCTAACTGTCTCATTTACATGCTTCTTGTGGATGTGCTAGATTAATTAGTGATTAATTAATATTTAAAATTAAAATTGTACATGAATAAGACTTTTTAACAGGATTAGTGGCAGTAACAGTTTTTATCAAATAATATAGGGAACAAATAAGGGAAAGATTAAATAATAGTATTCCTTAAGGAATGACAAATGAATAAAGTTAGCAAGTTCACATTTTTTAGTAAATTAATAATTATTGATTATCTCTGGTGCCCCATTTTAAGATTGAAAAAAGGTGTCCCATTTTATTGTAGACATTTTTACGAATTCGTGTTATATATATAATTCATGAAATATTCAAAGAAGACGAAAGTAACATATGCATGAGTATGTCATGCAAAACCTCCCTTTTTTATGTTTCTTCGCATGCGAATTTTCTCTTATTATTATTTTTTTGTTTCTAATGATAACTTATAAAATGTTTTTGAAGTCAATATTCAACTGCATGTGCATACTAAATCTTCACACCATAAAAAATAAAAAGAAATTCACTTGTCCATATGATGGAAAACTACTCCTAAGGGTCTCATCGGAATGAGATCTCACCAGAGTTTAATTCATTTCAATAGAATAGAGTTCAATAGAAATAATTTTCAAATGAAATTTGATGATCCGAATAAATATAAAAAGAATTGAAGAGAATTGAAGTTCGTGATCAGTATCTATATGAAAATAGAAAAGAAATGATTTCATCTCTTAAAATTTGACTATTTTACCCTCACTCACTCGTCTCTTTCAATATTTCTATTTACAGCTACTGAAACAGATGTTTGCATATAACAAATTGTTTCTTTCAAATTAGACGGTAATATCTTCTTTTTGGTTAATGATTTTGGGACCCCCTGCTTGGGGCTCTTTATTTCAAAAAAAAAAAAAAATTTAGACGGTAATACCACTATTCTAATCATGTATGGCATCAAAGAAAAAATCGCAGCTATAAATTTCACATGTCAATAACCAAATACATACATGCTATAATAATTAACTTAGTTTTTGTTTATGCTATTTTCTCTACCAGATAACAAAACAGGATGATTGACCATAGACAAAATCAAATGGCCCGTACCATAATCAAGCAGAAATCAAATATATAACAACATTATAATCAAATGATTGATGGTAAACTTAACAGATAGTCTTTATTAGATAATAATAGATTCTAAATAACAGATAGTCTTTATCAGATAATCAAATGGCCCGTACATCTTTATTTTTATTACTATTATTTTTTTTATGAATGCCCATAAGCCTAAAATTTCATTTCAACATAAGAAAAAACAAAAAACAAAAAAAAAACCCTCACCAGAATATCGATTCAACTACCCTATAACCGGTAAAACCTTACCAGAATATCAGAATACCAATAAAGAACAACTAGTAACAAAAGAAAAGAAAACCCAATTAAAATTTACCCTACAACTAGAAACACTAAGCACCAGTTAACAAAAAAGAAAAATAGCAAATTAAGGGGAGCCTCTGAATGGAGTTGTGCCGCTGTGGGGCTGTACGTCTAAAATACCAAAAGGATTTTTCTAGAATTTGGAAAAAGATAAAGGAAAGATAGAAATAAATGTGAAGACAGAAGTTTCTTCTCAAATTGTATGCCAATTCAAGAGGGGAGTCTACCAATTGTTTGGTGCTTGCTTCCAAAACTGACTGTGATAGAGATGAAGACAAGGTAAAAAAGTGGGGTTGGATTTTATAGCGAAAGAGAAGCACGAAGGGCAGAAGAGTCTACAAGATTTTCGTCGCTCTCCACCAAGCGAAATCGTGGAAAATTTCATAGTTTTCCACGCGATTTCAACAGCTCTAAATTTTCCTTCCAAATCGCTCAAAATGAAGTGAAATCGCTGCCGACGGTCCGTTCCGATCAGGAGAATTTGTTTCTCGCGAAATCCATTTGACGTTTGCGCCGTTAATTTTTCATTCCGATCAGATCCTTAATAAAATTATGAGGCGAATCGGATAAGTTGTTTAAATCAAGCTATGTTGAAGAATTAATGCTACCAGTGATAAACAGTCTCTAGATAATTGATGTCAATTTTGACAATTCCCATTAATTATCTTTTTAAATACAATCACGATTAATTGTACAGTGCAAAACTCCTTAAACTAATTAACTTGCTTGAAGTGCAGCACCACTCAATTTGAGAGGATACAAACCCAGTCTAAGCAATGCAATTCGATTCTGGTGTCGCACGATATCTAGTGTAGTGCACCCAAAACCGTCTGATTTTAATCGGACGGTTCATTTTTTATGGATAAGATCAGACGGTTCATTTTTTATGGACTTATCAATCTGTTACATGCATGAGACTCTTTTTGTCCATTGAATTTTGATCAGACGGCCAGATGTGGCGCGACACCTGATTTAAATTTTAAGCAATGGATATTTATATTTCAAACTGGACTGTCTGATTTAGATGCTGTGGTTCCCATCAGTGACACACAACTAAAGGCCAAATTGAGATCCGCCGCTGTGTCGCGCGGTATGCTGGCCATTTGATTAAGATCCAATGGGCAAGTGAGCCCCGTGCATGTAACCTAGATTGGTAGGCCCGTAAAAAGTAAACCGTCCGATCAAAATCAGACGGCTCGTAGTGCGCTACACCGCGTGTCGCGCAACAGCGAATCCGGATTGCTAGAGGCCGAAAGAAGACTCGGTCTTAGACGGAAGCGACAGCCATAGCATGACACATTGCCGCTAGGTGGGGCCTACATGAACCCGGTGCAACGTGCGTGGGGAGCGGCCTACCTACTCTCCAGTCTCTAAGTCTGTCTGGCTTTATGGCTTCTGCAGTTATGCTGCCTCTGCCTTCACTCTCTTTTCCGGAAAAAAATTTAAAATAATACTAAAATATTACTAAATTAATCAGAATTATATAAATAAATTCGCAATATCGTTCTTCGAAAGAACGGCACTAAACCATTTCTTTTTCTTTTTTATGTACTTTGAATATTTTATTATTTCTGTGACGTGTTTTATATTTTTACTTTAGGTTCTGAATATTTTTAATATTATTTTTTTTATTTTTCGGCTCTTTTTTCTGATTCGGGTTTAGTTTACTATCCATCTTCGTTCTGTTTCCTCTTTCCTGGTTGTGGGCCTCCTCTTGTCCTCTTGCATGTGGGCTTTAAATGCAATTGTGTTGCAAAACTGTTATTTTTTCCTGCTCGTCCCTTTCAGGTTTTAACTCGGAAACTTTTTTACTTTTATCTTGGGTTCCAATAATTGTAGAGAGATATTACAGATTACAGTAGACATTACTGATATAATTTTTTTTTTTTTTTTGGAATAGTTGTTTGGAGTTATCAAAGGTGGAGAGAATTTTTCCGAAAACAGTATTGGCGGTTATTTTATGGACTATTTGGGGGAAATGAATAAAAAGGACTTCCAGAATTCAAAGGGACAAACTGCTTGCCTGCTTCATATGCTGACGTTTCTGAATTAATTTTGTTTTTTTCTTTGGACATGGATGTACCCCTTCTGGTTCGGAGAGCAGGTTACCAGTTTCAAATTTCAACCTGAAAAGGTCTTGGTTATGTCTGATGATCTAAAGGAAATGGAAAAGGAATGAAAATTTACTCAATAATTGAGTCCTCCGACAATGCTTTAACTACGACTATTAGGATGCCGTTTGGTTTAACGTTTTGACTTTTGAAAACAGTTTATGTATTGGTTTTGTAGTTAGATTTGTTTGGTTTGGATGTAATGTTTTGGTTTAATTTTTTTTTTTTTAATGACTTCGACTGTTTAATTAGGAAGTTTGAGGATGTGTTTCAGATCCTATATTGTATCTTGCATTTGTTTTTAATGAAGGTAGATAATCTGACATTCTGACACGAGTTACTCTTTTGTTAAAAAAATAAAAAGCAAGAACATAGATACGCAAAAACATTATTTAGTTTAGCATAACTCTGACAGCGTCCACTGTGACATAAAACGGCGTAAATGAAGGTGAAGGATGGAAAATTACCCTTCAAATTTTCTCTAATTAAAAAACTATCCTTTCAATCTTCAATTTTGAAAATTTACTTCTGAAATCATGATTAGCTGATTACTGTTAGAATTTGTCCTTTTGATTATTTTAATAACATTTTAAACAAATTAATCCCATGAAATGATATTTAAAGGGTTATATTTCTATTTAATTAAAGTTTGAAGGGTACATAGTTGATTTTGCCATTTAAAAAGGTGAGAGGATGGGTGGGATCAAGCCGACAGGAGAGCAGCTGCGCATGTGGGTCAACCTGATCCTGAGCCCCAATTACAGGAACCGGACCCAGTCTTTGTTCTCTCTCTTTGGCACCATCTGCCGACTTTGCAGTTTCGCTCAGCCACACATTTCATATCTTGATTCTCTGTATCTTCCTCTCATCAACGGTGGAGATTGGATGCATGATGCATCTCATTCATTCAATATTTCAATTGGTGAATTCGGTGCATTATGACATATTGACACGAGAGAGATTGACGACAAAGTGGAACGGCTTTTGATTTTATACTATTATTAAAATTATGAGGCGTTAATAATCACGACACAGGAATTATTCAAAAAAAAAAAAAAATTCATCATGGCTGGATGGACTAGTCTTTTGTCCGTGAATGTGGATTTTCTTTTTGAATTAATTACGAATTTATACAATTAAATTAAAATTATATTTAACCACTAATTTATTTGATGAGCGTAAGAGCAGATTAATTGATTATCTAAAATGGGGAAAAAAAATATTGCAGTTAATCTGATTATTCAGTACAATCGCTTTCAAATGACTGAGAGAAATCAATTAATCTGATATATAAATTTATCATCAATTGATATATAAATTTAAAATAAATTATTCGGTACTTTTCAATAACTGATATATAAATCAGATTGATCAAAAGTAAAAAATCAATTGATCATCAATCAAACAATCCGAAAATTTTTCAGTACTTGATCGGTGGCGAGATAATTTGCAAATTGCAAACATTTTAATACACGACCGGTTAAATGATAAGCGCATATTTTTACAACTTCCTTTTCCAATTTTAATAGTATGGTTAAATTGTCATTTAGAAATACTCATCGATATAATATTCCTTTTCCATGAAATATAATTTACATTTATATTATTAAATATTGAGGTACTAATAATCATTGGGTATCCAATTTTCCCTAACTCGATCATCAAAAAATGTGTCTCATGTCGTTTACAAAATACTAATCTAATAGGGTTGAGCGTGAACATGCAGAAAATTATTGTTAATTCAATGAATAAATGTTGATATACTAATAATGGGAGAGTATCATTTATCTGTCTAGTCCACTAAATTGTTCACACAAATTTAAGTAGGATTAACATTTGCAAACGACATAATACATATGATCTGTCTGTAGATGAATTGCAATGTAAAGCCACTCTTCCGAAAATAGTTCAGGCATTGATTGTGTTTTATATTGCAGAACACAGTTCTTAAGAAAATGCTCCTTATTATTGTGTTTTTTGGTATGTGCATATCCTTCTTTTTTCAAATAACAGAGATCAACTGACATACTCCTCATTTATAATTTCTGACATATGAAATCCGGACTAAATTTTCGAAATCATCTTATCACCGACAACTTGAGATAATAAGCTATCTGTAAATCACAATATGATTTTTTTTTTTTTTTGCGACATTTGATGACTTGTCCTAACATTACTTTAGATACTGTTTTTTCTTTGGAGCTCTGAATTGATGATTTTCGAAATTCAATTTATACTAACCGAATGTATTACTACCTGTTCAATCAAAATTTGATGCTAGCGACTATGTAAGATACTAATTTTTTTATCTTGCCAAACTTTTCCAAATATTATTTTGTTCTTACAGCTCAATACTCATCGAGTTACAAAATATTTTGTATAGTAATTTGTTATTATTATTATTATTAAAATAGAGACTTCACAATCTTATCTTATTTAGAGGGGGGGAAAAAAACTTCCAATACTTTTTCCAAAGAGTGATTGCCCAAAAATAAGACATTCCAACATATGCACTGTGGACTATGCGAATACAAAACAAGTAAGAAACAGTGGCGATTTAAATCAAAATTCACGCCGACATTTATCAATCAAGGTCTTTAATTGCAGCCTCGCTTGCACCGCTGATTTTTTTTTTTTTTATATTTCAATTTGTTATGTGGCCAAATTTGTACCATTGCATGCTGACGCGTGTATTTTATTTGTATTGTTTTCTCTGATGGAACATGGGATGGGAATCGTAGATGTGAGAGTTATGAATCCAGCGACATATCATGGACAATATATGACCCAAGCTTATATAAGGCTCCGTTTGGATGCGTTGAAAATAAGGTAGGAAGAAGGGAAGAAATTTATTAGGAAGGAGTAAATTTATTGGGAAGTGTGTAATTTTTATGAAGAGTTTGGATGATTAGAAATAAATTTATTGGTAAAAAATTGTTATTCCTTATTCCTTATTTCAGAAAGAAGCTATCCAAAAAGAAGCTATCCAAACGGAACCTAAGTTATGAATCCATCAATTGCTTTCTCGAAAATAAACCAAAGATACATCAATTGAGTACAAATTTTCATTCCCAAAAATAGCAAAAATTTATTATGTGGTCCAATTTATCTCAAGCCTAAAAAGATTCTTAAGGAGTTTAAGCAATCGAGTTATTTCAACCCAAAAATATTGTAGTTTTCGGAGAATTTTAATGTTAGTTAAATTAGAAATTTGTAATCACTTCTAACAATTTGTTCGTTGAATTACCTTTAAACTTTTTGTTAATAAAATTATTTGACGTTATTTGTATTTTAACAAAAGATGCTCCGAGTATTCACAGGATTGTAACAATTATTGTATTATGAGGTTCATTTTTGTTGAAAATGGGACACAAGAGTTTGGTCATATCCACGATGGTATATGGATCATTTTTGCATGAGAAAAAAGAAACACGCACACCAGATTTCGTGTTAAAAATAAATGGCAGTGTGGGTATGACGTATATGTAGGGACGATTAATAACTATTGTCATTTTTTATAATTGGGTAAAAAAATATGAGTAATGTTAGAATTAAATGCGTTGGACATCAGATGATCGATCCAGTATGCTTAATATGAGTTCATATTAAAATATTTTTTGAAACTAAAATTTACATTTTTCGAAGTTTGTATTTTTTTCAGATTTTTTTTTAAATAGGAAGGTCTGGAACTAATTGGATTGAAGATTTTCTAAAATTCAAAATAAATAGTAAAAAACTTCGGAAAAAAAAGAACTTTGATCTCCAAGGAGATTTCGTTAGCAAGAACTAATTGAATGGTTTGGATTGACTTTTTTTAATTTTAAAAATTAAAATTCGATCAGATTTAACGGACTCAAATGTCAAACGAATTTGACTCTAGCGTTACTAAAAAAATGTTATCTTTTTTCTCTACAATATTGATAAGTCTTGCACCATAAAACAATTTGCTAGTTTTTCTTTAACACCGCCGACACTATCAAAATGAGCCTTCTCTTTGTATTCCAATTAACTGAAATTATTGTTTGTATGTCTCCATGTGCATGGTCATGCAACAATAATGAGGACTCCGACAATACTACGGATTTGCTGTGAGCATAAAAATGCAAGTGGTTAGATGTTGTTTTTGTGGATGGCACCGTTTGAATATAGAAAGAAGGAAGAAGGAAGAAAGAAAAAGGCCCAAATTTATTATAAACAATTCAAACTCTTCACAAAATTACACACTTTTCAATACTTTTTTCCACTTTTTTTCTTCTTTTCACACCTATCCAAACGGAGCCTTTAATAAAAAAAAGATAGAGACATTCTCTACAATTTTTTTTTTTTAAAAAGAAGAAGATAGAAATAAAATAACAGCTAATGGAAAAAATACATGGTGCGTACTATATATTTGCAAATCAAATTCGGTCACGTGTTTTGCGCTGCTCGCAGTACTTTGCATTTTTTTAGTAGAATATTAATGATGAACATGTGGTTGATTCAAGTTTTTGACCGATCCAAACCGTCTATTACGATCTTCCTATTGAAATCTCCATGTAGACCAAATTTTATATTTTTCAAAATTTTTAAATATTTTTTGAAAATTTAAAAAAATCATTAATTTAATTAGTTCTGAACCGTTCAAAAATAGCAATTTTTAAAAATCCGAAATAAATACTTAAAAATTTTAAAAAAATATAAAATTTGATCTGCACGAAAATTTCAATAGGAAGATCGTATTAAATGGTTTAGATCGGTCATTTTGAACTAAATTTTTTGAGCGCGACTCACAGACAATTTGGTGAGTTGCAACTCACCATAGCAAAACTCATGTTATGATACATCTTAAGCTTGCTTTTTGACACCATAGAGGCAACTAACAGTCTAAACCCCCCAGCATGATGGCTCTTTGACACCATTATATATATCTTCGCTATGAATGCACTCGACATTCAATGTTTGCCAATTGCTTAGTTAATCAAGCACAATTGCTTAGTTAATCATGCTAATAAGATAATAACCTCAATTTAAACATAATTTTGTCACACACAACAAGATAAGCCAATTCAAAGTAGCAGAACACAACTAAGGACTCAGAACAAGGTAGCACTACAATGACCAATGTTTCTAGAAAAACAAATATCTTCCTACATATATTAGAGTTCACAATTCAAGCAAGTACACTCAGAGGAGGCCTAAAGGCTGAACTACAACATACAACTTCCTGAGAGATCATCTGCTGCGACCAGGTGACAAGTCGGCCGACCTTGAACGGGACCCGCGTGGTGGCGACCTGTCAATATGACACAGTGACTTGTTGACATGCACAACACTTAAAAGTTTGAATTTTTTTAGAAGGGGGCAGAGAATTCATGCTTAGAAATATGGTTCCAAATGATATAAAAAATATGATTAAATTTTTGACAAATTCTGACCTTTCTGACCTCCTTTTGTCAAGCCTTTCACGTGGCGACCTGGAGTAGCGCGGGGAAACAGAGTAATTCTCTCTACGCTTTGGAGCAGGAGAATAAGACCTGCATGATTTCAAAAAAGCTCAACTAGATATATAACACAATGCATTCCCTCCTAAACAAACTATAGGAAAGGAAAATTTGAGAACAGAAAATAGAAAAATTAAAGAATACCTAGAGCGACGATCCCGATAACGAGGAGAAGGGGAACGTGAGAATGAGCGGGAACGTGACCGCCGTGCTGACAAATATTGTAACATTTTGTCAAATTAACAACCAGAAAGACAAATTTGCATACACAACCTGAAAGAATATCTCTAGAAACCTATTATGCACAGAAATTTATAAGACCAGAAAAGCAGATAATAAGAATTACCATAGTAAGATCCACGGCTTTCATATCCATGACTGCC
>JAMFTS010000398.1:32500-34687 GCA_028095005.1 Rhynchospora pubera
GGCAGAGAGGCGTGCATGACAGGCCAAAAGCGTGGCAGAGAGGCGTGCATGACTGGCCAAAGCGTGGCCGAGAGGCGTGCATGACAGGCCAAAAGCGTGGCAGAGAAGCGTGCATGACGGGCCGAAAGCGTGGCAGAAACGTGTGCATCACAGGCTAAAGCATGGCAAAAAGCGTGAGGGGTTTTTCGTGGGGTGGTAGCTACGGTACTATAAGAAGGGAAAAAATGCATCTTGTCTATTAGGGGGTAGGGTGTATTCGACTCAAAATTGGGTTGGCAACCCATCCAAGGCTGCAGCTTGGCACGCTGCAGCGGTGTCTCCCCCTGACACCGACTGGTCCGAAGAGCTACGGACTGGTCCGAAACGGGCCACGGGATGGTCCGATGTGACCCTCCGCTCTGTTGGAGCTTGGCAACCCATCCAAGGCAGCAGCTTGGCACGCTGCAGCGGTGTCTCCCCCTGACACCGACTGGTCCGAAGAGCTACGGACTGATCCGAAACGGGCCACGGGATGGTCCGATGTGACCCTCCGCTCTGTTGGAGCGTGGCAGACAAGCTCTCTCTGGCCGAAAAGCGTGGAACGGGCACCAAAAAGCGTGAGGGGTTTTTCAGGGGTTGGTAGCTACGGTACTATAAGAAGGGAAAAAATGCATCTTGTCTATTAGGGGGTAGGGTGTATTCGACTTGGAATTGGGTTGGCAACCCATCCAAGGCTGCAGCTTGGCACGCTGCAGCGGTGTCTCCCCCTGACACCGACTGGTCCGAAGAGCTACGGACTGGTCCGAAACGGGCCACGGAATGGTCCGATGTGACCCTCCGCTCTGTTGGAGCTTGGCAACCCATCCAAGGCTGCAGCTTGGCATGCTGCAGCGGTGTCTCCCCCTGACACCGACTGGTCCGAAGAGCTACGGACTGATCCGAAACGGGCCACGGGATGGTCTGATGTGACCCTCCGCTCTGTTGGAGCGTGGCAGACAAGCTCTCTCTGGCCGAAAAGCGTGGAACGGGCACCAAAAAGCGTGAGGGGTTTTTCAGGGGTTGGTAGCTACGGTACTATAAGAAGGGAAAAAATGCATCTTGTCTATTAGGGGGTAGGGTGTATTCGACTTGGAATTGGGTTGGCAACCCATCCAAGGCTGCAGCTTGGCACGCTGCAGCGGTGTCTCCCCCTGACACCGACTGGTCCGATGAGCTACGGACTGGTCCGAAACAGGCCACGGGATGGTCCGATGTGACCCTCCGCTCTGTTGGAGCGTGCCAGACAAGCTAAACGTCCCACAGAATCCCCGATGATGGCAGCTTGGCAACCTGCTGGAGGGGTGTTGGAATGCCATGGACCGATCCGCGCTTGTCGGCAAAGAAATTTTGTCGGTTTTGGATCGGCCAAACGACCCATGAATTGGCCCTAAACGACCCACCGAATCCCCGATGATGGCAGCTTGGCAACCTGCTGGAGGGGTGTTGGAATGCCATGGATCGATTCGCGCTTGTCGGCAAAGAAATTTTGTCGGTTTCGGATCGGCCAAACGACCCATGAATTGGCCCTAAACGACCCACGGAATCCCCGATGATGGCAGCTTGGCAACCTGCTGGAGGGGTGTTGGAATGCCATGGACCGATCCGCGCCTGTCAGCAAAGAAATTTTGTCGGATCGGCCAAATGACCCATGAATTGGCCCTAAACGACCCACGGAATCCCCGATGATGGCAGCTTGGCAACCTGCTGGAGGGGTGTTGGAATGCCATGGACCGATCCGCGCTTGTCGGCAAAGAAATTTTGTCGGTTTTGGATCGGCCAAACGACCCATGAATTGGCCCTAAACGACCCACCGAATCCCCGATGATGGCAGCTTGGCAACCTGCTGGAGGGGTGTTGGAATGCCATGGATCGATCCGCGCCTGTCGGCAAAGAAATTTTGTCGGTTTCGGATCGGCCAAACGACCCATGAATTGGCCCTAAACGACCCACGGAATCCCCGATGATGGCAGCTTGGCAACCTGCTGGAGGGGTGTTGGAATGCCATGGACCGATCCGCGCCTGTCAGCAAAGAAATTTTGTCGGATCGGCCAAATGACCCATGAATTGGCCCTAAACGACCCACGGAATCCCGATGATGGCAGCTTGGCAACCTGCTGGAGGGGTGTTGGAATGCCATGGACCGATCCGCGCTTGTCGGCAAAGAAATTT
>JAMFTS010003117.1:0-2500 GCA_028095005.1 Rhynchospora pubera
GATCAAATGACCAAAATATTGTTGAGAAAGAGATGGCTTCTCCCGGAGGAAATGAACCATTTGATTTGTGGAACAGGAGAAAGATTTCCCATTCCTTATCCGTAAAGATATGTAGCCATGAAAAAGGGAAAAGGCCTAGCGTGGAAGAGGATTGGCCGGGTGGTTGGTAGAGTCGTGGAAACACTTGTTTATTCGATATTTTGGACCTTAGTTCATACAAGCATAAATTTCAATCTTAGATCAAAGCACTATGTACGGATGATATAAACTGCCTAAACAAGAATTCCTTTCTTGTTTAGGCGAACAACCAGAGTAGAAAAACAGAGTAGAAAAACGGATTCATTCGGATCGACATGAGGGTCCAACTCCATTGGATTGCCAGAATCCATCTTGTATATTTGAAGCAGGTTGACCCCCGTGCTTCTCTCATGGTACAACCCTCTTCCTGCTGAGCTGAGCCCCTATCTCCTCGGCCCACAGAGGAAAAATGTAAGGCTGGTGCTCAAAATTCATTACGGAAGAAAGGACTCACAGAGCCAGGATCACTAGGGGGATCACTAACTTCTACTAAAACGAATACTAATATAATAGAAAAGAACTCTTTTTTCTGTATACTTTCCCCGGTTCCATTGCTACCGCGGGCTTTACGCAATCGATCGGATCGTATAGATATCCCTTCAACACAACATAGGTCATCGAAAGGATCTCGGACAACTCACCAAAGCACGAAAGCCAGAATCTTTCCGAAAGTTGATTCCTATTTCAAGAGTGCATAACCGCATGGATAAGCTTACACTAACCCGTCAATTTTGGATTCAATTGGGGATTTTCCTTGGGAGGTATCCGGAAGAAATTGGAATGGAATAATATAGATTCATACAGAAGAAAAGGTTCTCTATTGATTCAAAGGGTATACCTATGGGATAGAATAAGAAAAATCGAAATGAAATGAAAGAATCCAGGAAAAAAAGGAAATCGAAAAAAGGAAATAGAACAAACAAATAAGTAGAAGATCGAAGAGCTCTCAAAATGACAAAATTGAAACTCAAAAAGGATCCTTCTTTCTAATTCTCTAAGGATGAGAGGCAAAGGGATTTCTATCGAGAAAGAGTTCTTGTTCTTATTTAGATAGAAGATCGTGATTTGATCCGCATATGTTTCGTAAAAGAGAAATCTTTTCCTTTGATCATAAATGAAAAGTCTTCAATTGGAATATGAAAACGTGACTGAATTGGTCTTAGTTACTCTTCGAAACGGAGTGGAAGAAGGGAAGAAATTCTCGAACGAAGAAAAGGATCCAATTACTTCGAAAGAATTGAACGAGGAGCTGTATGAGGTCAAAATCTCATGTACGGTTCTGTAGAGTGACAGTAAGGGTAACTTATCTGTCAACTTTTCCACTATCAACCCCAAAAAAACCAAACTCTGCCTTACGTAAAGTTGCCAGAGTACGATTAACCTCTAAATTTGAAATCACTGCTTATATACCAGGTATTGGCCATAATTTACAAGAACATTCTATAGTATTAGTAAGAGGAGGAAGGGTGAAGGATTTACCCGGTGTGAAATATCACATTGTTCGAGGAACCCGAGATGCTCTCGGAGTAAAGGGTCGTCAACAAGGGCGTTCTAGTGCGTTGTAGATTCTTATCCAAGACTTGTATCATTTGATGATGCCATGTGAATCGCTAGAAACATGTAAAGTGTATGGCTAACCCAATAACGAAAGTTTCGTAAGGGGACTGGAGCAGGCTATCATGAGACAAAAGATCTTCTTTCTAAAGAGATTCGATTCGGAACTATTAGATGTCCAGGGTCCAATATGAAAATCATTTCAGAGGTTTTCCCTTACTTTGTCCGTGTCAACAAACAATTCGAAATACCTCGACTTTTTCAGAACAGGTCTGAGTCAAATAGCAATGATTCGAAGCACTTTTTTTACATTCAACTATGTATTTCGGAAACCTAAGGACTCGATCGTATGGATATGTAAAATACAAGATTTCCAATCCTAACAGGAAAAGGAGGGAAACGGATACTCAATCTCAAGTGAGTAAACAGAATTTCATACTCGATCTCATAGATCCATATAGAATTCTGTGGAAAGCCGTATTCGACGAAAGTCGTATGTACGGCTTGGAGGGAGATCTTTCCTATCTTTTGAGATCCACCCTACAATATGGGGTCAAAAAGCCAAAAAAAAAAAATTGATTCGTTTTTAGCCCTTATAAAAAGAAAACGGATTCTTTAACCTCTTTCACGCTCATGTCACGTCGAGGTACTGCAAAGAAAAAAACTGCAGAATTCGATCCAATTTCTTGTAGTCGAGTCGTTAACATGTTGGTTAACCGTATGATGAAACACGGAAAAAAATCATTGGCTTATCAAATTTTCTATCGAGCCGCGTTAGATATTGAAAAAAAGACAAAAGAAAATCCAGTATCTATTTTACGTCAAGCAATACTTAGAGTAACTCCCAGGGTAGGAGTAAAAACAAGAA
>JAMFTS010003117.1:15000-22914 GCA_028095005.1 Rhynchospora pubera
TATTAGTTCATTAAGAACTAATCCAATCTCCCCAAGTAGGATTCGAACCTACGACCGATCAGTTAACAGCCGACCGCTCTACCACTGAGCTACTGAGGAACAACGGCATATTCTACCTCTTAGAGTTCAACTTTTGTTCTCAACCCATAAACAATATAAGTCCAAGCTTTCTTTGTAACTCCCGGAACTTCGTCGTAGTGTCTCCGTTCCATGTCTCATTTCATATATGGAAGATAGTATTCTCATATCATCAATCTGTTTTCTATTATATTAGAATATATATGAAAGATGATATTTGGCATATCATCAATATATGACTGTCTCTAATATATATGATATGTCAAACATCTTTTTTTTTGAATCCATTCTGTCTTACTCTATCAAAAAAGCCTTCCAATGGATCAAATAGAAGAAATTTTCCGAATTTTTTTGAACATCGAGTTTCCTAAATTACTAAATCAAACTCTCCAGTTTGCCTGACTATTCTGTTTTTCCTAGGAAAGACAGAATAGAAACGAAAAAGAATCAAGAAGGAAATCAGATCTATTTTGCCATTGTATATATATATCTATATTTTCTATAGAAAAGATCCTAGAATTGGAAGGAAATAGCAGAATTTTGCTCTGGGAATATCTTATCAATCCATTCCCATCCCATTTATTTATACTTCTTGCAAATCCTCACGTTTTTTCGGAACGAAACCGGTTTTTGTTCCTTTTTTTCAATTCATATCAATATAGAAATCGATTCTGGTTTTTGTTCCTTTTTTCAATTCATATCAATATAGAATCGATTCTGTCGAAAATCCATATATGGAGTTCATTCAAGTTTCATGTGATTTACTAAAGAGAATAGAAATAATTACATAGATTCTAAGTAAGAATCTACTTATGCATATACTATCCCAAACTAGAGAGAATTTTTTGCACCGTATCGAATGTATTGAATACAATAACTATATGATCTAGTTCGAACTCTGTTGTTCCAAATGCAATTCAAAAAAATTGGAATATGCAGATGAATAGATAACTATACCAACATGCCCTTACAAAATACTATTTGATTAGTATAATCATTTTGTTTATGCAATTCAATACTATTTTATCAATTCTAGGAATTGAATATGTTATTCTGAGTAATAAGAAACTATTACGATAAATAAATAAGATTCCTATTACGAAATAAACAAGAAGATTTTCCGATTTTTTGGAACATCAAGTTTTATCTAATTTAGTAAAGAGAATAGAAATAATTGCATAGATTCTAAGTAAGAATCTTACTTATGCATATACTATCCCAAACTAGAGAGAAATTTTTTGGAACATCAAGTTTTATCTAATTTAGTAAAGAGAATAGAAATAATTGCATAGATTCTAAGTAAGAATCTTACTTATGCATATACTATCCCAAACTAGAGAGAATTTTTTTGCACCGTATCGAATGTATTGAATACAATAACTATATGATCTAGTTCGAACTCTGTTGTTCCAAATGCAATTCCAAAAAAATTGAATATGCAAGATGAATAGATAACTATACCAACATGCCCTTACAAAATACTATTTGATTAGTATAATCATTTTGTTATGCAATTCAATACTATTTTATCAATTCTAGGAATTGAATATGTTATTCTTAGTAATAAGAAACTATTACGATAAATAAATAAGATTCCTATTACGATAAATAAATAAGATTTTCCGAATTTTTTTTGAACATCAAGTTTTACATGATTTAGTAAAGAGAATAGAAAATTTGATCATTACTAGATCGATCTTAGGGGTCGATGAATAATGAGCAACTATGGGATTTTTTTCGTGAAAAAGGATATTTCTTTTTGGAAATCAGTGAAGAAAATATTACCTAATTTTCTAATAAACAACCAATATCTTAAAAATCGAAGAGAAATGGAAAATGATAATTCGCATTGTACAAACTTTTTTGTAGTAAAAACTACAAAATCGGTCGTCGTATTCGGACTTTATTTTTGGATTTTTTAAGCGCATTCTCGATAGGACCCTCTTTTTTCTTTCTTATTAAAACTCGTGTTATGGAAGAAGGGGAGCGAGAGGAATGTTGCGTCGACAACTGGTTTTCTTGTCGGGCAACTTATAATGCTCGTATCAGTTTATTATTTCCCTCTGCATCTAGCATTGAGTCAGGCTCATACAATAACTATGCTAGTTGCTTTATATGTTTTGTTTCATTTCGCATCGTATAATGACGAGGACTTTTTGGATTATGAATATGGACTAACTACCCGAAATTCCATACGTAATTTCGGTATTCAATGTGTATTCCTGAGTAATGTGATTTTTCAATTATTAAATCATTTTGTTTTACCAAGCGCAACGTTGGCTAGATTAGCCAACATTTATATGTTTCGATTGTAACAACAAAATGTTGTTCATCATAAGCAGTTTTGGTGCTTGGTTCATTGCTCAAATTTTCTTCATAAAATGGCTTGGATTGGTATATTCTGGGTACGGCAAACTTATTTTTATTTTTATAAATCAACGAACTACAAGGGTCTTGTGTTGCATTGGAAGTACACTCTCATGGATTGGACATATATATCTTCTATGGAAGAAGTCTTCGTATTTTCTCTTTTGTCATCTGTATCTTCTATTTAGGTAGCGTTCCATATCCTTTGGTCAATCAGAAACGGAGAAACGAAAAAAGCCGAAACACTAGAAAAAATAAAGCAGATGAAAGAGCAAAATCAAGAAAGGCAGGAAAAAAAGAAATGGAAAAACAAGTTCCAAAACGAAGAATACTCAATTAGTTAGAAATCAAGAAGAGCAGGGAAAAGACTAATTCGCGTTTACAAGAATATTAGTTACTAATCTTTTTGATTCTAGACGATGGAATCGTCCATTACGATATCCAAAACCAAAAAAATCGATTGTACGAGCGTGCTGTACAAGACATTCCTGTACAAAATGAAAATGGGGCAATATTATTTTGGTACATGTCTAAGTGATGGAAGAAAAGAATATCTTTTACATATAGACATGGTTTCAAGGAGTATTTGGACACGCTAGTAAAACAACTAGCTTTAATCAATTCTTTTGGTTTTCGGATCCGAAAACAAAGAAATTAAGAATAGTAAATGCATTAAGAAAATTATCTGAATTAAAAAGATTAAAAAAATTCTCTAAATCTAAGAAATATTTATATTATAAATGGATTTATAGAAATGAAAAAAAAAAGTACAACTTAATCAATGAATTAAGAAGTCGAATCAAAGTTCTAGAAGAGAAAGAGGGATTTCTTGCTCTAGATATCCTCGAAAAAAGAGCCAGATTATGTAATGATGAAAATGAAGAACTATGCTTTTCTAAACGGAAGGATCCCCTTTTGAAGGGATCAAATCGTAGGATATCAGAAAGAGGCGCCTCTGAAACACATAGGAAATCCATTTACTATAGCTGATCTGACACAACAAATGAAAAAATTCGAAAAAAAAAAAAGAGAAGATCACGAAGACAGTCATAAAAAACTATATGAAAAATTGAAATCTAAAAAGGCGCTTATTAATCCCGTAATCCAACTATTTCCATCATTGAGTGCAGTCCTTATGGATGCCCACGATCACTTACGTTGGATGGAACGAGTACACCGCAGTCCACAAACCCTGTTGTAACACAATAATTGTGGCTGATCAACTACTAAAAAAGTTCTAAAAAAGCCAAAAAAAGGGAAGGAACTTTTTTAATTTTTTTCAAAAAGATTTCCAGGAAATCAAGAAAGATCTTCCTCGATTGCTAAGTGGCTTTATGGACGACCTGCAAGTGAGGGAAGAACGGCCAGAAAAAGAAGACAGTGAAGCTCAGGAAAAATATGGGGAAGAAGGGGAGAAAAACAAAAAAAAGACGAGGAAAGGGGAAAGGGGAAAAAACAAGTATTCGCGCAAATTTATTTGCGCAAATTCAGAGACATTCTCCTTTATGTAATGGATTGATAGTGATGTGGCTCTGCAGGGGAAGAAGAAATCCGATGAGCAGAAGGAAGAAGATGAGAAGAAGGAATCCAATGAGAAGAAGGAAGAAGATGAGAAGAAGGAATCCAATGAGAAGAAGGAAGAAGATGAGAAGAAGAAATCTGATGAGAAGAAGAAAATCAGATGAGGCAGAAGGAAGAAGATGAGGAGGACGAATGGCCGCAATCAAGAAATATAGTTTTGGTACATTACTCGCAAGTACCGGATTATTATCGAGGTGCAATCAAAGGAAGCATGCGTGGTCTAAAACGTAAAACAGTTATTTGGGGACTTGTATCAACCACATCCACATTCCCCGCTTTTTTTTGATCGAGTAGAAAACAAGCTTTTTTCTTTTTTTCGAAAAATCTTTTTTTTTGTTTTTGGTATCTTTTTGAAAATCTTTTCAAAGATTTTTTTCATTCTTAGGAATTCGGTGGGAGAAAACAAGAACGGAAAATCTTGCAAGAGGAAAAGATAAAGGAAATCGATTTGTAGAGAAAAGGAAAAACCAGCAAGATGAGAAGAAAAGAGAGCGAAGAAGAACGACGTCGATCCATAGCAGAAACTTGGGATGCAGATGAGTTCACTCAACAAATGAGAGGTTTGCTTTTTAACCCACTCGTTTTCTTAGAAAAAAAAGTGTATTACCTTCTTTGATAATAGCTAAAAATCTTGGCCGGATGGTTTTATTCCAATCATCCGAATGGGATGAGGATTTCAAGGAATGGGAGAAAGAAATGCATGTTAAATGTATTTATAATGGTGTTGCATTATCAGAAACAGAATTTCCCATGAATTGGTTAAATGATGGTATTCAGATCAAGATTCTATTTCCTTTTCGTTTGAAACCTTGGCGAAGTAGAAAAGAAAAAGTAAGAAAATCAACTTTTTTAACAGTTTTTGGAAGAGAAACACGCGTACCTTTTGGGTCTCCCCAAAGGCAACGTTCCTTTTTTCAACCCATTTTTAAAGAACTTTAAAAAAAATGAGAGAAGTGAAAAAGAAATCTTTTCTACTTTTCGAAGTTTTCGAAGGAAAAAAAAAGAAAAGTATATGAACCGACTGAAAATGGAAAAGATTCCAAAATCAATAAGAATATTATTCATGAACCCACCATTGAAATCCCATCCATGAATTTGACAATTGAGTCAGTAATAGAAATACAAATGCAAAATTGGTCTGATGGAACAATCAGAATCAGAAATGAAATAGAACAAATCACAAAAGAAAAGAACAAAATACTTCTCATTTGTGATGATAAAAGACCGGAATCACAGAAACCTATTTGGAAGATATTTCAAAAGAAATACTATTCGATTAATACGCAAATCAGGTTATTTTCTCAAATATTTCATTGAAAAAAACATCCATAAATATCTTGCTATGGATGATTAACAACCTTCCTAGGACTAGGAAAAATTCGCAACTTTTCTTTGAATCAATAAAAAAAAAAATGAAGAAATTCATTTACAAGAATAAAACAAATCAAAAAGGGAAGAAGGAAAGAGATCAAAATACAATGAACTTTTTTTGGACTCAAAAAAAGAATCATTCAAAAATGGATTATGACTTATCTTCCTTGTCCCAAGAATATGTATTTTACAAATTATCACAAAGCCCATTCCTTAACAAATATCACTTTAGTTCTTTACTTCAATATAAGGAAAAGGAAACCTATCCTTTTATTAAGGATCAAATGAAAGATTATTATCGAGGGATATTTAATTCCAAATCAAGTCATAAGAAAATGACTAAGAGTCAATTGTGGAAAAACTGGTTAAGGGGTCATTATCAATACAATTTATCTCAGACCAAATGGTCCCAATTAGAACCGCAAGAATGGCGAAATCGAAATGAATCTACATTGTATGATTCCAAATAAAGACTCAATGCCATTTGATTCCTATGGATTTGATTCATTCCTTAGTCTAAAAGAAAAATTAAAAAAAATACTACAGATATGATCTTTTAGCAAATATATATATGAACTATGGGGATAAAGATAAAAAGAACTTATCTATTTCTCGATTTGTCAGTCTAGCTATTAGTGATCTTCTAGAAGATTTAGAAAGTTTTTCTTATCCATGGAAAAATCAAGATAGAAAAATATTTTGATTGTCGAATTCTCCTTACAAAAAAGAGCGATATAGATACCTATACTAATAACAATAAACTGTGGGTCAATCCACTGATAGGTGGTTATCAAAATACTAAGACTGAAGAAGAAAGAATCCAAAACAATTTGACCAAAAAATATATGGTCCAAAAAGAAGATTCGGATCAAAAAAAAGATCAAAAAAAAGATCAAAAAAAAGATCAAAAAAAAGATCAAAAAGAAGGTAAAAAAGAAGATCAAAAAGAAGGTAAAAAAGAAGGTAAAAAAAAAGATTCGGATCAAAAAGAAGGTAAAAAAGAAGATTCGGATCAAAAAGAAGATCAAGAAGAAGATTCAGATCAAGAAGGAAGATTCGGATCAAAAAAAAAATCAAAAAGAAGATTTTTTGGATTGGAAGGAAAATGAATAAAGAATGGAAAAAAAGGAATGAAGAAACGGTTTTTGGATTCCATATAGGATCTCATTGTTCTTCCCAGAATTTGGTACTACTTTTAAATGAATATAAAAAGAAACCATGGATTACGCCAATCAAATTCCTTCTTTTTGATTTGGATCCTCGTAAAGATCCAAAAAATAAAGATCCAAAAAATAAAGATCCAAAAAATAAAGATCCAAAAAATAAAGATCCAAAAGACGGCAAAAAAACGGAAGACGAAGCTATGCAGGAAGCTATTAACGCGGAGAAAAATTTTTAATGTCAAAAAAACAAATAAGTCAGAACAAGATTTTATAGTACAAGTGCGTTATGAACCAGAACCGGGAAGTGAAGAAAAAAAGAAAAAGAGATAATCAGAGGATTAAATGACATGCAAGAATTTGATTCTTGATCAAAAAATCTTTCCTTTACCAATTAAGATTGGATACCCCCGAAACCAAGAAAAAAATAAAAAGTGGGATAGACGAGAGCTATCACCTGCTTAGACTGTTCAAAGACTATCTGCAAAAAAAGGAAAAGGGGATTCCTATACCTCGTAGAAGAGATCCACAACAAGTAAGTACCAAATTGATCGAGAAAGGCGAGATAGATTTGGAACTAATGGAAATGTTAACAGAGAAAAGTGACAGTGTCCCCTCTTTGTTAGAAAATCAATATCTGAAATTCGACGAATTTCGTCTATGTCAGAAAATAGACGGGAAATCCATTTTATATCAAATGATAAGTATCAATATCTCATTGTTCAATGAAAATGAGCATCAAAGTCAGGACTTCCTTCGTCCTGAAGATATTCTATCTTCTAGGCGTTGTCGAGAATTGCGAATTTTAAGTTCTTTCAATTACCCTAATTGGAATGTTAGGGATAGAAAGCGATCCGATGGAAAGAAAAAAAAAAAAAAAAAGAAAACAAAAAAAAAACTCTAGCCAATTATTCAATGTTTTCAATGAGAAGGAACTAAATACAGATCCCAATGAATTCGTGAAATGCAATCTTTTCTTTGTGCCAAATTTCCGATTCGAAGATTTATTATGTATGATCGCTATTGGTTTAATACCAATAATGGAAGTCGTTTTCAGTATGTTAAGGATACGTATGTATCCAAAAATCTAGAATTCGAAAATAGTGTATTTCCTATACCAACATAGGAATCAAGAAATTAGCAGAGTTCTTCAAATTGTCGTTAAAGACATTTTTCTTAATACAGAAATGGATTATCTCCTGCTATCCAAATCAAATCTTCCATTTGATTTGGATAGAATAACACAGTAGTATATGAATAAATCCCAAAACTAGATTCAAATAACTGGCATAATCCTGATTTTTTGATTTTTCCTGATCGGAAAAATCATCCATGAAAAAGAAAAAAGATAGAAAAA